>JAJTUO010000141.1:0-68711 GCA_021399455.1 Flagelloscypha sp. PMI_526
GGAGAAATTTCTTCCGTTGGCGAAGGAACTTTGGGGAGGCATTATTGCAGATCTTGATGCTTCGCCTATGTTTGATGTCACTCCACAAGAGCGTAAGATAATCGAGCATCCTGACTCGTGCTACGTGATTGGCAGGAGTGGAACTGGGTACGTTTGTCAAGTTTCCCTGAGATGTGAAAGACGATGAACCATCGAGTTATTAGGAAGACTACGACGATGCTATTTAAGATGTTTTGGCATTGAGAAAGCTTATGAGCTTAACCCCGAACAAGTCCCCCAACGCCCTCGACAGGTCTTTGTCACCAAATCTCAAGTACTGGCCAGCAAGGTTCAAGAGGCATACAACAAACTCAAGGAATCTTTGCGTACGGTTGGAAAGACGGAAACAGAGTTGAAAGCTATGTCGATAAGCAAGGAGGCGAATGTGGATGAGAGCTTCATGATCGACGAGGAAGACGAGCAAGAACGCCGTTAATCTCCCAGAGAGATTTAGCATGCTGAGCGATCAGGATTTTCCGCTTTTTCTCTCTTTCAACCGGGTATGTCCTGGTCACCAAGCCTCGCTCTTTCGCACTCATGACATGTAGCTGTGTACTATGCTCGAGAAAGACATTGTACACAACTTGAATCCACACATTGGAGCTGAAACTGCCTCGTCACCTCCTGGCTTCTCAGGCACATACGTCAGCTTCGATGTTTTTACTCGGTGGGTGCTTCCCCCCAAATTCCTGCTATATTTTGATCGTCGAAATAGCGATTATTGGCCTCATTTCTCTCAACATCTCACAAAAGGACTCTGTATGTCACATTGTCCTCTGCCTACGCTGGGACTAGATCTTAATTCTTTATTTCAGCGGAGATACTGGTCTATAACGAGATCATGGGCGTCCTGAAAGGATCTGAAGAAGCCTGTCGCTCTGAAGGACACTATCTTCAACGATCAGCTTATGAGAAGATCAGCCAGCGTGCTCAATGGACATTTTCTACTCAGCGTGGTGTTGTCTATACACTCTTTGAGCAATATCTTAAGCGAAAGAATGCCAACGGGGACTTCGATGCCGCTGATCGGACACATTATATCTTGAAGATGTTGGAAGATGGAAGTTTGGTCGGCCAGAATATTGATTACTTGTGGGTGTTTCTTTTGCTGGGACTTTTTCAGCATGTTGATCCAGAAAGTAGGTACGTAGATGAGGTGCAAGACAACCTGATGGTGGATGCTCTCCGTATGTGGTTCCCTTCGACTTTATGCACGTAGCGGAGACTGATAAATAAATTCAGTGATGCGATCTCTTTGTCGCAATCCGAATGGTCTCTTTTGGGCTGGAGACACTGCACAGACCATCTCTGTCGGCAGCTCTTTCAAGTTTAGTGATTTGAAGGCATTTATGTGGCGTCAAGAGGTTAGACTTGCTCTCTTTTATCATTTTTTCCTCCACACCTTACCACTGTTTTCTTAATTATCAGCAACGTGAAGTACAAGGTCGGGCAGTCCAACTTCAAAGAGAACAGCCCAAAACATTCCAGCTCACTGTCAATTACCGCTCCCATGGGGGTATCGTGACATGTGCAAATTCAATCATAGCCCTTATTTCAAAGTTCTGGAGTGACTCGCTCGATGTTCTTGCGCCGGAGAAAGGAATTGTTGATGGAGAGACGCCAGTCTTCTTCACAGGATGGGAAGAGTCTGATTCCAGATCGAGACGTGAACAATTCTTTTTCAAGTCTTCGTATGTTTCCATTTTCTACGCCTTCCTTGCATGCAAGATCATATTCGAACATGATTTAGATCGGGTGGATACGTCGAGTTCGGTGCTCAACAATGCATTCTAGTTCGAGGTGATTCAGCGAGAAGCAAGCTTCAAGCACAGATTGGGGAGAATATCGGGTTGATACTGTAAGCCCCCCTTTACAGATAAAGTCCAGCATCGTAGTGAAACGAGGTCAGAACGCTGTACGAGAGCAAGGGCCTCGAGTTTGACGATGTGAGTTAGCATGCCTCCCTGTGCTTCCTCGTTTTCATGCAGTTTCAGGTCATACTTTACAATTTTTTCGAGGACTCTCCAATCTCCCTTGCTCAGTGGCGAATAGTTCTTAATATCTTGACCAATTCGAAAGTTCGTCCACCTCGTTTCGACGAAACCATGCACGCCGGTGTCTGCAACAAATTAAAGTTCCTCTATGTTGCTGTTACTCGGTAATGCTTCGAATTTCGCGGCTTTTTCCTACATCTTAATTATCCTTTAGAGCCAGGAAAAAAGTTTGGATTGTTGATGAATCGGACAAAGGGGAGCCAATGAGGGTAAATCTTCCTTCGCCTATATTCCGTTGGAGAACTCCATGTTTATTAATTTCATAGGAGGTTTGGACTGTGCAACAGCAAATTCAAAATACAAGCGTACATACATATGATCCGCCAGAACAGCATGCATCAACACCAGAAGAGTGGAAGTATGTGACATGTTTCCTCGATGACTTCTTACTTATCCTTCATAGAGAGCAAGGTGCAAATCTTTTCAAAAATCGCCTCTGGTCCCAGGCCATGCATTGCTTCGAACGTGCTGGTGCTGACCGTGAAGCTACTGTTGCCAGAGCCTACCATCTAAGAGAAGCGGCTCGTAAACATCCCAAAACCCGGTTCTCCCTCGACATTGCAAAGCGCAAGCACGCTTTCAATCTGGCAGGCGCTGCCTTTTGGACATGTGCTGCTCATAAGCAAAACACACCAAAAGAGTCCAAGGCATATTTCACGGCGGCAGCGGAGAGTCTCACGATTGCAGAAAATTATCTTCATGCGGCTGAAGCGTATCTATCAGCACAAGACTACAATGCTGCCGCACGAAGCTATCAGCAGGGCGGCCACCTTGATCTAGCTCTTGACATTGTCGAAAAACATAGATACGAGATGCACAACGACCTTGTGCGAGAAATTTTGGAGGCAGTCAAAGTTAACTATTCATCACGGGGCGTCGGCCGTAGCGCATCGTATGGATTCAAGCCTCTATTTTTCGTTTAGTTCAAGTCTAATTATACCTGTAGGCATGCGGATGAGGTCCTCTCTACGATGACCCTCGAGCTCTGTTCTTCCAGAAAGGACAGACCCGACCTCATTCTTCAAGGACTGGAGCAAGTCCTTCACAGCTTGCGACAGCACTTCGTCTTCGACCTTGATTTCAAGACGCTGCGACAAGCGAACTATGTTTCAAAATTTCTTACAGCTGGTATGAAAGCAGATCGCATCCGGCTTCTGCCAGAAGAACTTCAAGACGAAGTAAGTTTCGATGGTACTAATGTTCCGATTTATGCCTCACTAAAATGGCCGCCAGATCAAGCTTTATGACGCCATATATAACGAATGCAGAACACCGAACATGAAAGTAATCGCCCTACGCTGCCTTCACACCCATAAGAATCTCCTCCTTGGCCTTCTCGGGCTCGATCTCTACTTTCGAACTTTCCCGGACATAAGCAAGTCGACCAATTCGAACGTTTCAGCCGTGTTGGCTCTCTTTGATGAGTATACCCGCGCACTCGTTCAAGTCACTATGCTAGACCCAACCACGACTGTGCCTTTACACAACTTTTTCGAAATTCGGCCAATTACCATCAGCCAACAAGATACCTTCTTGCTTGCTACTGGAAGTTACTTGCAACGCTGTATCCTACACACCAATCTTCCTTACACTCTTCATTCAGATGGACGTTTGGTGAACCAGAAAGATCTTACAACTGTCTTTCGGTTTTCCCTCATGCAGCACCTCCGTAACCGGACCATCAACGAGCAGAACCTCTGCCACCAGTCAGCTGCCTTTGTACCCCCCTGCATCTCCTTTGTAGCTACTGGCCGATGCTATCGAATACAATGTCCAAGTCTTCACGGTCACACAGACCCTAACCACGTCAGTCCTGATAGCTATACTTCTTTCGTTCGAATCCACCTCCAAGAGATTTTGATTCTCAGCCGAGTTTCATGGAAGATGCAGGACAAAAATGATGCAAAGACCAGAGCAGATCTGCAACACGTGTGGATAGAGAAGATTTATCATGCAATATTTCCCCTTTCCCATACTCTTGGTAGTCTGGCTAGCCTACGGAGTAGTCGCGTCCCCGAAGGAAGAGAAGCATTCCAAGTTATCAGGTCCTGGTGCCAAGAAATATTGCAGACCAAGAGTGACCTTACCGACCTTGCCCAGCATCTTACAAACCTCATGCGTCTCTCCTTCCTCGCCTTTTTTTTCGATCTGGATTACGCGCCTCGCTATATTTTTGAATCTCCCAAGCTGTTGCAGTTTGGTGGGACAGCTCTCGCTCAATATCATACGACACACTGGCCATCGAGTTCCGTTGTTGCTCTGATGTGTTCAGCACTTGAAGCTAGACAAACAGACTCCGCTTGTGTCACTAAAGGGATAATCTTTGTTGAGTCCGTGTGCACCCTTAACCTGTGATGTCTTGTTTGACTCGTTCTTGCCAGACATGTTGTCAGAACAAAGCTAGAAGTGAACATTAATGTTCTTTGTGACTTCATCGAATATCTTGCTGGCGTTTTGATCCTCAGCCGAGGCAATAGACAGGGTATCACGTTACCGCGCAGCTGGATCATAATAACGTTGACACATGTCGGACACCCAAACAAAGACGTGAGAGGCTGGCTGGTTTTTATGGAGACGTTGCAGTTGCTGCTTCAGAATCTCGTTGCCACAGAAGATGGCAAGTGTGCTGCGTTCCTTCACGCTAAACTCACTCACCCGAATAAAATACAGCCAATCTAATTCCTAGAGATCAGAGTGGACAGTCTAGTGCATTTATTAGAGCTATTTGCGTGTCTAGGCTGTACGTTGCTCGTCTGTGCCTGAGCTCCTTTTCATTCTTATTTTTTCAGTCGTCGCACAATGGGTCTATGCAAGTTCTACTTCATTTTCTGCTCATACTTCTCTGATTTTTGTTTTTATTTATTCCAGTGGCCTACAACATCGACCGTCCCCCATCAATTGCAGAACGAGCACAGTCCCTGACTATCCAGGCCTTCAATTATTCTTCAGGCGGCTCTTCTTTTGTTTGGGCCGATTTTGTACGAGCAGTGCAGCAATCGAACCGTTTGGCTGTGGATAACTACAAGATGTGCGAACTTGTCCCCAGTTGGGAAAAGCACACCAAGTCGACACCTCAATCTGTCACCCGATTCCAATATGACAGTCTCGACGATTCAATTGCCAAGAAGCTCCTTGGAAACGTGGGGTGTTATTCTGGCTTGATGACTAGTCAGAGACATTTCGCTTTTACAACTGAGCCATTCTCGCCAGAGGTCGGAGATGACCAACAATATGCGACAAGCGTCGCCGAAATAGCTATGCTGGCAGAGTCAATAAAGGATTCAAAAACTCCAAGAACTCCCGACGAAGTTGCGTCGGTTCCTTTCGACGATTTGCCACCTACTGGTCTTCCAAATTTTATGTGGAATTGGTTAACTGGACTGTTGTAGTCTTAATTTTGGTTAGATATTATCGCTTGTGTACTCTACAAATTTATTCAATCCTTCGTCGTCGCTATATAGAACCAGCATGTCCCATGAGCCGCTGGATGTCTCACTCAATCAAAGCTAGACATTCGACTACATCCCCCTCTGCGACGTCCATCTCTCGAAACGTTCTGCCTGGCATTACCCGAGCACCCTTGATGAAGAAAAGTCGTGGACCAAGAGCCGTATAACCGAGTGGAATTTTGCGTTCCACATGCTTGAACAAAACAGCCACGGGCGAGTCGACCTTGACCAAAACCGAAACAGTTTCTGCTGGTGCAACAGCAAGTATGACCGAAAGAAAGACGTTTACTATGCGCGAATGTCAGAGGACTTAAAGCCACGAAATTCATTATAATTGAGGGGGAACGTACCAGCCTCCCCTCGAGTTTTAGCCGAGCGGCTGAGAGAAACGGTACTTGCTGTCGGCGAAGCTTTCAAAAAATGCACATAAATTCTCGTTACATTCCGCTGAACGTCTACCCAACCGCTTGGGGTGATAATTTTTCGGCCCCGTTTGCCTAGCTGGTCTGTTTCCAGAATGACTCCGCTAGATCCACTGCTGTAGGGGAGAAAGGCCAGACGAGAGTTGTTGTTAAACTGCCGGTGGACAACCCTGACCGCGTCCTGGGGAGAAGCAAAAAGATAGGTGAGATATGTGTGCGAGAGAGGAAAAAACGAAGTGCCTCATAAGAATCGGGCAAGGGGATTAGGGCACTGGCAGGTCTCCGTGACACTTGTGAAGAGTCACAAACAAACAAGATAAGTTTTTGCTTGAGAACTTCATTCGAATTTGGCAATCTCTGGGAGAGAAACATGGCCGAAAGAGCAGCACCGCGACGAGGTGGTCGAGCCGTCAAACCTAGAGGACGATGCATACGTCCTGTCACGGTTTCCGGTGTGCACCGGAAGTCAGAGAGTCTAACCCCAAGAGCTCACCAATTCGAAACGCCAAGTCCGCGGAGGTAATCAATTTGAGAGCACTTAGTCCTTTTAACATGTACAGCTCCTCAAATGAGCTCTAATGTGGACTTGGATGTTGGAGCTTAAGATTTCCAGCAAAACTCCTAGGAGGGCCAATAGCATTCTGGAGGCGAACGGAAACTTTCTAGTCATTCGAGTCATCTTGGTATTGTGCCATTGTGTAAGGCTGATAGGGTTTTCTACTGCAGTTGGCACACATTGCGCGTGGGGACAAACTCACCCAGCAGTAACGTGATTGACTGTGTCAACATGATGAAAACATCCGAAACCGCTGCTTTCTTCAAACCAGAATGTCCCTCCTGGTTTTCCCCCTTGCTAGAGACTTAGAACATACTTGCATGGACTCGAAATTATGAAAATCCCTAAATGTTCTCATTCTACCCACATCTTTGGATTCCGCCTCCTCGTGAATGTATCCAATACACTGCGAAGACACTTCCCTTCTATCTGGAGGCGGATTTTCATGAATTCTTTATTCTTGGACGACTGTTCTCACTGAGAAGTCACGTCAAAGAACTGTGGGGTTCTTTGCGAGCTCTTTCCCGCCCTGTTCATACTCAACGTCATAGAGCACCACTCTCCAATCCCACATATAAAGGCTAATGTACTTTCAACAATCTTGAAAAAAACCAAAACTTGTCTCAAATATGCCATCCTCGAAATCCCCATTGGCACCCATTGACCCCGCTGTAGCGGAAGCTGGAGCACACCAAGAGCAGGAACACAAGAAAGGTTTTTGGAAGCGAGAAGCAGCTTCAGTCAGTCGCTTCAAAATACATTATTACTGACACGGTCTGATAACTTTTTTTCGAAGACTCTAACGGGTAGAGTCCTACGGTCGTCGTATGAAACCCTTCGCAGTGCAGGTACAAGCGTGACATGCCTTTCTCCCTGGGGTGATTCCTCGCCTCTGATCCTTCCTTCAATTCGGTGGAGAGATCTTGTTATTGAGACTGTTCTAGTAACATCGGTATGCATTTGGCATTTCTTCCTATTATTTATTTGACCGGAAGCTAGGGAGGCACTGCGGCAGTTGCAGCTCCAGTCGACGTTGGTGCCGTAGGTGCAGACGCAACGTCGAGTGCGGTTGCGGAACTTGTAAGCACTGCTGTCACAGAAGTCTCTGACACTATTTTTGTGGAGGAGCCTATCGAAATAATTGCCGACAAGATCCAAAAACACGATTATGTCACTACAGATCTCAAAATTGTAAGGATCACACTAAAGCATAAGAATACGCAATCAGACGCAAGTATTGGTTACTTTAAGAGCAGCTTTCACGAGTAAGTTATCTAATTTTTATCGACAATACAACTCTTTTTTTAAAAAAAATTCCTGTAACAGAGACATGTCGCTTTTTTCTTCTGTCAAGGACTTCATCTCGGTTGAGAAGGGCTGGTTTTCTCCCTACCTCTTTGCAAGCTCCCGTCGTCCTGCTATTCCAAGGAAGGTAACACCAGACGTTATATTTTGTCACGGCCCATTTATGAAAGGTGAGCGCTACAACGTGGGATATCATTCGAGAAAGCTCAACTATTTAAAGGTGATTATGAAGTCGGCCAGGCTTTACTTTCGAACTCTTGGACACATATCAGCTTTTGTAAAGCTCCTCCCCCAACAACAAATGAAGGCGATTCAACTTCATCTTCTAAACATTCGAAAATGGGTGGCCTATTCAAGGGCAAACACGCAAAGGAGAACGAGGGCTCCGCAATCGGGGCAACAGCTCCAGGAGATGAAACGGAATCATCACCTCACCGTAGGATGGCTGTTTTCTTAGTAGGTATTCTCCCTCACAAAGGAAATATCTGGACAACAAGTGGGAGACCAGGAGAATCAATCATTCGGTAAGACACTTGCCTCAAAGCTTTTTTTTAGGATTTTGTAGGTATTCATTCTAACATTTAGATATATTCTTATGAATGGCTCCCCGGCTATCGTTCTGCCCACCCGCGTTGGCGCTCCTCTGCTCGCTTGGTCTGCTACCTCTCTCTCCTCCCTTTGGAAACTCCAAGACCCAGATAGCCCAAACTCTGCTAAGTATATAGATGGCCTCCTTGAATACCTTGATATGTGCGTCGACTGGGACCGAGTACGCCTTAATGGTAAAGAGAAAGTCAAAGCAGAGAAGGCTCGAAGTGCTTTGCGGAATGCCCTCAGATTTTTAGTGGGAGCCGCTATTGAATGTCAAAACTGCAATGAGGTGAAGAAGAAGTTGGATGCAGATAGAGCCGGGATCGCCATGTGGAGGATTCCATGAAGCTGGGTTGAAGTACATTGGACAAAGGTTAGGAGATAGAACTCGTGGGATCCGCGGCAGGAAGTTGTATCTTGAGCTAAATTTTAGCTCAAATTTTACGTTCACAAATGTACTCCGCCCCCTTTTTTTGAAAAAATAGTACACTATCTGCCATAGTAATAGGCTGCGGCCGGTTTCCCACAATGGATGAGAATCTCTGTGTATCATTTGTTTCAATGTCTGTGTAGTGACTGTTTACAGCTGGATCAAAGTGAGCACAACATGCGTATTTCTCCTGTCGTGAAGCGGTGTGGCTTTGACCCACCTGGACAGTCGTTCCGGGTAGCAGTGCACATCCGGCTGCGGTCATTGTTATTCAGGCAAAGTTCAACAAGACGAGGCAGAAGATTCTGTTCATGAACAACAATCTCTTCTAAAGAACAGCTCAATGGAAAACTTCCAAAGGGTAACAAAATCTTGGTCCTGGCCTGAAGAATTTGAACTAAACAGCTTGCTTGTATCAACCTCATGTTAAGAAATGTTATTCCGTTCCACCATAAACATCAAGGGTATCGTCCAGTACCTGACCGTATATATGTGTAAGTAAGTACGTGTGTATGATATGCATATATAATAATGTAATTGGGTATTTGTCCGACTCAAGAAGTCTACAGTCCAAAGAGCAACCCTCAAAACACCCACATGTCCCCCTTTTTTTTGGAACCTAATCAGCTACAAGGAAACTCGTCGATTCTCCTTGGAATGCGTATATCCCTGCCGTTTGATTGCCCCGCGTCGTCGTAAAGACGATGGGCTTGGAGGAGGTATGGGCTCCACAATTTGTGTAGGTTCAGTGACGATCCTAGCATGGAAGGAACGGACAGATGAGAGCTGATCACCACCCACAGAGGCAACACCCTGCGTAACCGATGACATCTGAATCCATTCACGGGAAGGTGAGCCTTCTAAGGCTGAAAGAATTGGGCTGGGCATTGCTGCTACAGCACTGGGAGTTCGAGATGGGTGAGAACTAATAGTCGACGAAAACGAAGGAGATGGTGATAATAACGCTTCACGTATTCTGTCTAGCGTTTGTTTTCGAGCAGGGGATGCGTGGGATGGGAGTGGAGGTAAACCGCTTTCGATAGAGTAGTAGTTCTCCGAAACGTTTTCACGAATGGGAACGAGTTCTCGGTGTTGTTCTATAGCAGCAATACTGGAATTTAGAATACAGCTAACAATCGGGGTAAATGAAACCGCACCCATGGGAAAAGAGGCTCTTTGAGACTTCTTTCGAGATTGAATGTCGGCTGGAGGTAGTGGTAGTGGTAAATCTGCTGTTGTTGCTGGAGACCTGACCAAATCTGCAATGTTTCGGTCTTCTAGTCGTAGCCTGTTTGTTGGGCCTTCGGGAGAGGCAGCAGCTTTCTGCAAACGGATTTTGCGTTGAAGCCGATAAGCTTCTGTTCTTGGGACAGGTTCTACTTCGAGAGAGCCAGGTGTGTGTCTCCAAAAGGATGAAAAGCAGTCTCCATGCTGCTGCGAAGAGGATGCCTCTGCGGAAGTGAAATCATAGCCTCTACTAGTTCCGGGTTGGCTAGATGTAGGAAAGGCCATGGCGAAGGAGTCAGAAAGGGAGTACTGGCGAGCGTGGCGTAAAGGTGCGTCCAATTGGTTTATAAACATGAGATGTACGTGTTGGGCATTAAATAGGTGAGATGGAAGTCAGGATGAAGCTTTTTAACCACGGCAGTGTTTGACGTCAAGTAGATAAGGCTGTACAGGAACGCCTCCACCGAGGCGGTCATATACACACCGGGCGCGTGAAAAAAGCAAGGAAGGTAGGATGGACGATTAATTATAAGTTTTCTCGCGTTCGAGCTGAGCCGCCTTAAATTTACCTCGGAGGAGCGATCGCCTTCAGAAACCCCAAACTTTGAAGGGGCCAGACTGCGGCAAGTTGAAAAAACTGATCAAACTTTGGTTACTAGAATTATGAATTAAACAATGAGGTACTGGCGCGGCTGCACGCTGATGGGAGTTAGGGGAATAATGTGAAGCAGAAGGTTCGTCGCATTCCTTCAGCCCTCAAAACAATAATGGTCGATCACCACGCTATCTTGTCACACCTCTTCTCCTCATGGCCAAAACCAACACCAACCTATCTCCTTGTTCTTATTTAATCGACCGTGATCAAGCCTTTTCCATTGGTCCTTTTCCCAAATCACCTTTCAGTATTCAGACAACCCATTTGGCACACAGCCGTATTACTATGCTCAAAATGGCTATGTTCTCTAGGGCGCTGTGGCCGAGTGGTTAAGGCGACAGATTAGAAATCTGTTTCCCTCTGGGAGCGCAGGTTCAAATCCTGCCGGCGTCGAAGCAGTAAAAACGCTTCCCTCTGATGAAGAGGATGCCCTACTTTTTTGACTTAACTTATAATCGCATTATTCATTTTTGCTTCATTGAAACGTTTATCCATGACGTGCATAAATGCGTTCCTTTTCTTTTGGAACCATTCATGCAAGAGGCTTTCCTGAATTCAAAAAACCGTGTGTGAATGAGCGTATGAGTAGTTGACAAAGTACTCGAAAAACGTGTGTCAAAAAAATGCGTAGGGATGTGGTGTTTTTACATTGCAAAAGTGGGGGTATAAGTAGCCCAGAAGTTCCAAAAAAATTCCCCGAGAAGAGCCAATCCACACGATTGTGGGTCTTTTAAATTTACAACTTCCAGTTATCCAAATCTTCAACAGTAATAGCAGCGGTGTCTTGAGCCCCGTTTGCACCATATGCACGTAAGGGACGTTCGGAGGAGGATGAGAACTTGCAGCTATCGGCAGCGTCGGATGTGCAAAGACCGACTGTGTAGGCAGCGACGCGAGAGCCAGAGGCGCATTCAGCCGGGGTGACCTGATAGAAGAAGTTTTCGTAAGCTTTAGAACGAACTGTAAAAGGGATATTCAAACTTACAGTGACTTTGTTGGACAAAGCAACAGTCGCAACACTGTTAGTAGTCTCTCTCTTCACATCTCTCCTGGTGATAGCAGTCTTCTCCTCATCAGCGGAAGACGACTCGCAAATTTGTTGGACGCCAACAAATTTGGCGTTATCTGCCTTCGCAGCGGAGACAGAGTCAGAAGAGAGGTAGACAGTGTAGGAGGATTTGTCGGAAGTGGAAGGGGTACCGAGGACTTGAGAAAGAGTTCCAGTCATGTCGAATTTGAGAGGATCGGCAGATTTGACTTGGGTTGGTGCAGTGGAGTTGGAGTCAGTGACTGCAGCAACCTTGAAGTTGGCTGTAGCGACCTTGGCGGCACTCATGACATCTGTGCGGTAAGGTCCGGTAGGTCCGGTAACAACCTCACACTGTAAGATGGATTGTAAGGAAACTGAAGGTCAATGGCAAAGAAAAAGAAGTCGTACCTCATCGTAGAAGATGTGCCACCAGCAGTTCGTTTCACCGTTATTACCCCAGGCGCCTTTGTAGTTAAGCCAATCCAGATTACCGCTAAACGTGCCAGGGAAATCGAGAGTAGTAATGCTATTTTGTGTATCCCAATGAACACCTCCGTCATCGGTAATATCGTTCAGCTTGAACACCACAGCGTTAACGTAGGTGTGCGTCCCAGCATCTTTCCAAATGCCGTGAGAACCTTGAGCAATATAGCCTACAGGTCGGTTGCCATTGTCGAACTTAGGTGCCTGGTCCCAAGGAACGGTTGAACCGGTGTCAGAATGAGCGTGGTAGTCGACTTGAGTAGCCGCTCCGTTGACAGTGCGAACAGTCATGCGTTCCCAGTCACCAACATGATCACCGACGCGACCGACGAGAGGGACATCTTTGCCGGCGTTGAAGGGAGTCCATAGCCAATAGTAAAGATCAACGACGCCGTTGTCTTTGGGAGCAACGAAGGTATAAACGGGTGAAGGGCTGGTGGAAGGGTTTTGTCCTTTGAGCCAACCGTTCTTGTTTGCGTCGATATTCGTGGAGAGGAAGAGTCCAGAGCCTTGGTTTGCAGGATCGTCAACAGTTTGTACAGTGGGATCGGCTTGAACAACATTGTTAGAGGCATCGACAAGCTTTAAAATGTATAAGGAAATGATACGGGGAATAGTAGATTGAGAAAGCTTACATCGGTGTTCTGGAGGAAGAATTCGATCGTGGAAGGGAAGAAAGCTTCTGCAGAATGGAATCGCCATTCGGGAGCATAGGCTCGTGCCAAAGCGGGACCATCGAGGGTGGGTGCGCCTTGGGCGAGAAGGGCACCAGCAGCCAAAATAAAGATGTGTGAAAGGAAAGGCTGAACAGAATTACGCGTTAGATTTAAATAGTTCTTTAGCCGAAATGGAGAGTCAACGTACCATGTCGAAAAGACAGTGAGCTCGAGAGAGAGAGCGTGAGGTGGCTGAGAAAACCCGAGGGATGGAGGGGAGGAGGACCGCTTCCAAAAAAGACGGTGGGGGCAAGGAACGTGAACCAAGCTAAAGAAATGAAATAGATCATCGGGCTCCTTTTAAGGATGTAGCTTTGAGTCCTGAGAAGACGTTGTTGCATGAGTTCTTGGGTCAGCGGGGATGAGCCTGGGGTCATGTTTCCATGTGGATGCCTTGATGGGAAAGGTCAAAGCCATGAATGTCCGGCATGGTCAAATGGAAACTTTTACTATTTCGATGGTATGGTCGGCAGCGGAGCTTGAGATGGTAGTAATAAGAAAAGGCGCGACATCTGGAACCGGCGATGACAACTGTCGGCACCAGGTAAAAGAGGCGTGCTTGTAGCATCGGTGAAGAGGGTTGGTGAGTGTGCTGCGAGGCCGAACGGTCTTAATGAACTCTAAAACGCCATACCGGCTCGGGGATAATTGCATAGCGCATGTAATTTATTGCTACAGACTTCAAATGATCTCGGTGGGAAGAAGAGGTCCGAGTCCGACTGGCTTCTCTTCCAAGTGGATTGCGGGACATCGCTTGAACAATTCTTGCAGTATTGGCCAAGGAACAAACGCAAGTTAGAAGGTGGTTGTGTAATAGCAGAGAAGTGCCCACTATGAGGTGAGCGGTTGAACAAGAATCCGTGGAC
This sequence comes from Flagelloscypha sp. PMI_526, assembly GCA_021399455.1. Taxonomy (NCBI): domain Eukaryota; kingdom Fungi; phylum Basidiomycota; class Agaricomycetes; order Agaricales; family Niaceae; genus Flagelloscypha; species Flagelloscypha sp. PMI_526. Next base: position 13,824 of record JAJTUO010000141.1, read on the forward strand.
ACGATGGTTGTGTGAGGTTTCTTTTCCCCATCAAAACTTGATCTCGGTTTTCACACTCGCCGCTATGAGCAAAAAAGACAAGGCCATTGAAGAACTTACTGAGGAGCAAGGTATGACTGGATTCCTTCATTATAAAATCATTCATGTTGACTTATATATTTATTTAATTTCAGCTCTCAAAGCCGAGAAGAGACGACGCAAAAAGGAAAAGAAAGAGCGCAAAGCTCAACAAGCCGCTGCTTCCATCGACGATTCCACCACTTCTCCTAAAAAGCGCAAGCATGACTCTGCTCAAGATGATGCTGAAGCTCCTTCCAAAAAGAAGACAAAAAAATCTCAGCCTATCAACTCTACCGAGGCTCAAGAGTTCTTGACTTCCAATCGCATCACCCTCAGTGATCCATCCATCCTTCCCATTCTCTCATTTGACGGTCTCGATGTCCCGGAGAAACTGGCTTCTGCGTTCTCAGGCTTTAGTAAGCCCACTCCCATCCAAGCTTGCACCTGGCCTCCTGCTATGCAAGGAAAGGATGTTGTCGGAATCGCTGAAACTGGGAGGTCTGCATTTTTTTTTCTTCCCCAGTTTTGACACCGATCTAAATATTTATGCAGTGGAAAAACCCTTGCTTTTGGTGTTCCGGCATTGAAGAGACTTATATCTTCCTCCGAGAATACTCTCCAAGTTCTCGTCGTTGCTCCAACTCGAGAACTTGCCATCCAAACACATGAGACATTAGAAAAGCTTGGTCAGCCGTTCAACATTGCCAGCGTAACTCTCATGGGCGGTGTACCCAAGGAACCTCAAGTGAAGGCATTAAAGAAGGCGAAGAAAGGCGCAGGTGGTGTCCATACTCGAATTGCTGTTGGGACTCCAGGTCGCATTCTTGATTTGGCTAACGAGGGGACTTGCGATTTGAGCAAGTATGTAACCTCTCCACCCCAAACTGTTTTTTCTTTCTTTCTCAACATGACCATGTCTTTAGTGTTGAGTATCTTGTCTTAGACGAAGCGGATCGAATGCTAGACAAAGGTTTCGAGAATGACATTACCAAAATCATTGAAAAATGTAGGCCCTCTGCCGAAAGGCAGACTCTAATGTGTAAGTTGCATTAAAATTTCCGCTTTTTCATCCTATTGACCTTTTTTTCCCTCTAGTTAGTGCTACTTGGCCTGAATACGTTCGGAGGCTAGCCAGCAGTTTCCTTCGCAATCCTATCAGAGTAACTGTAGGCAGTGAAGATCTTGCCGCCAACAATCGTGTTGAACAAATTGTCGAAGTCTTTGAGGATGTTCGTTCAAAAGAGTACGTCCCCTTATCGTCATCCATATTCCCTCGCCCTAAATCCAGCCCCAGCCAACGCCTTCTCAAACATCTCCGAAACTTAATGCCCTCCAAAGCCCCTTCTACCACCAACCTCATTCTCATCTTCGCTCTCTACAAAAAAGAATGCGCTCGCATTGAACAAACTCTTTCACGACAAGGGTATCATGTATCTGCTATTCATGGAGACTTGTCCCAGCCCGCGAGGATACAGAGTTTGAACAACTTTAAGACGGGCAAGACACCATTATTGGTGGCTACAGATGTTGCGGCAAGAGGATTGGATATTCCGAATGTTGGAGTGGTGATCAACTACACGTTTCCGTTGCAGGTGGAAGATTATGTTCATCGCATTGGACGAACCGGTCAGTAGCCGTTCTCTTTTTTCTTCTTTGAAAACTCAAACACTCTTTCTTCTTCAAGGGAGAGGAGGTCGAACTGGCAAGTCCATCACATTTTTCACAGGTGATCAAACCGAGAAAGGACTCGCTGGTGAATTCAACAAGCTTCTGAAGGAGAGTGGAGTTGAGTGTAAAGAGTTGCAGGAGAACTTTTCGATGACAATCAAGAAGAAAGAGCATGGAGCTTATGGAGCATTCTATAGAGACGACGATGATCTAAAAGGGAAGAAGGCTACCAAGATTGTGTTTGATTAGTGGAAGTGGAAAGGGGAGGATGGATTGTCAGGTTTCAACCTTGTCACCGTGCTTGGTTTGCTCTGACCTGGATTAGATGGATTCTATATCTCAAAGCTAGAACTAGATTCATGATATACAGTAATAGGATATTGGTAAATGATTCTACTCGAAGTTTCTTGGAAACGTCATGGACTCCGATAACTCTCACCTCGGATGCATTTACACAACACCCTTGGCTCTTGTCTTTCATGTCCACTACCGGGCCTTCTTGAGCGCAGCTTGCTTTCAATCACTTTCCCTTCGCGTAGTCGAGCACCCATCGTATTACAGATGGCTACCTCACTTCATAGCCTCCAAAACGGGCTGCTCGAACGTATATTCGATGAGTACCTCACAGGACAACCTCACGAGCTCACAGGCGGCTCAATTCCCACGCCTTCCTCACACACATATGTGCAGGATGGAGAAATGTTGCGTCAAAAATCCCTGCTATTGGTCAACCTTTACCGTCGACCTTTTTACTCGCTTAGATAATAGCATTCCCTTGAAGATCGAAAATACAATCGACTTGCTTCAGCTCTACCACAACAATTCACAATCTGCTAGCCTCGAAATCAAAATTCTTCAGAATCATTACCACTGTAGTTTCAAGCCAGGTCCTAAAAAATCAAAGGCATATTATTGGCTTCTTAAAGACCTGAGCCCTCAAAGTGCCAGATGGCGGAAACTACGGTTCACTCTTTCTACCTCAAAAAGCTTGGCATCTATAGCCCCCTCAGCGAGGCTTTCCTTCTAGGTTGATTGTTTGTGGTCTCCCTCCCTCTTCGCGCGAAAAACAGGTACCACGGGTATCACTGACCCTACAGCTATCAGAAGTTTTGGAAGAGCCCTGTCCTTGATGCTCTTGTTATCTTCGGTGTTGCCACCATGATAACTTCTTTCCCTTCATTCTCTACTTCATTGACAAAACTTCACTTGGACTGGGGGGACTGTTGACCAGATCCATTGAGTATTCACATTGATGCCAACACCCAAGTCCCTAAAATTGTGGCATCCAACATTTGATGGCCATGTTCATTGCGGTTTCCAGTGACTTTAGAAAGTTTTACTCACACCATTGACAATGGGACGGCTGCGAAGTTCGCCGTCATGACAATGCCAGCTTAGATCTGCCATCATGAGCTGAAGCGAAGGCTCTGATTCAGACTCTTGAGATACATGATCTTGATATGCTCTTAATAAACCTCCAGCATCTCCTCTTATTAAACCTTCCGCTAGACACAGAAGATGTGGTACACGATGTTATCAACACCCGTTCTGCCAATAATGACGCCATGTTCAAGGTTGATATATTTATTCCTACCAAAGAGTTATCCACTTGGCAATCAAGTTGTGCAAAGTGGCTTGGACCCGTCAAACTCACGAGCTTTACTGTAATGAATCGCAACAACAGCTTGTTTCAAGGACACAACCAACCTTGGTCACTTCACCCATCTTTTGGTCCTCTCTATGAGCTTTTTCAGCTGTGGGATGGATGACGACGGCAATAAATGTCACGATTCCTTCATATAACAGTGTGCTGGTGCCGTATATATTGGTGGTAAGCTTTACAGTGCAACTCACCCGAAAAGTTACATTCACTTTTTTGTAAACTAAACGGCTAGTCTGTCATTGACGGATCTTCTCGAACAACTCAACAGAACCTGTGTTGTAATGATGCTACTTTCCCTAGCCTATGACACAATTGACATTCAATGGCTGGCCCCTTGGTTACTCCAGAATAATCTGAGAGAAATTGATATAATGATTTGAATGCCCCTGATGACCTATTCGGCTTGGTTTTGAGAGAACTGTGGGACTGGAAGGTGTTTTATCACTTTAGATATTAAGAGAGGTTGAAAATTTTCTGTATGCATTGAAACACATCTGCTTATACAATAGATATACTGTATCAATGTATTTGTTTTCATCCTTTGGATTACGGATGGGTACCTCACTTTCATACCCTCCCTCCCTCACTACTCAAACATGTATTCGACGAGTACCTCACAGCCAACCCCATGAGCTCACGTGCTTTTCAAGTCCTGCACTCTTTCTTTCCCACTTATGTGTGCAATGGAACTTGAAATGGGCGCTTGCGTTTATGGTTGCTCCTGACTGATAGCTTTGTGGCATGAGACATTCTCAGCAGATGACCCTCTTTTGTCATTTTCACGACCAACACATCTCTGAATTCTCTCTGCTATCAAAAGATAAAGATTATGTGAGGTAGATGAGGGGGACGTGATCTGATGTCTACCACGAATAGATTTTTTTCTTTCTTTGAGCTTGAAAAGTCGAGCTGCTAAAACGCTCTATTGAACCATTTGAGATGTACTCAACTGCCCAACAATTTTGCGAACGGCAGTAACATGTCCAAAGATGAGAACTCATGTGCGCAAGGGAGGCAAGCTGTGCACGAAATTATGGAGGCGGTGTGCCTGCATCCGTCTGCATCCGAGATCTCAAGTTTGCCCCAGCACAACACGCATTACAAGCATGGCTGGAACTGATCCAGGGGATGGTCTCAGAGTGCTTAGTCTTGGTACTTATATATATTATATTCTTCCTAACTTTATTTAATGTGGCTTATGCAGATGGACCTCCCTTCGCAGCGGCTGCGTTATCCGAAACATTCTTCCTCCAGCACATCGCGCACCGATGGGTGTACAACGAGGACGACGAAAATGAAAGAGAAGGTTACGATGTACGTATTAGTGAGATGTTTGACATCATTGGTGGATGTGGGATAGGTGGGTAAGCAGTTGTAATTTCCTCTCCCCATTCTGCTGTTTTAGGTCATCCAGCTTGTATGCAATACTCTTCGCCCGACTCAATATGACCATTAGACAAGTTATAGAATTTCACAATATCCTGCAGGGGAAATTATTCATGGCGGATTGTTGGCTCCGAAAAGATCACAAGGGTTGTGCCAAGGCATTCGACGATGCTTTGGATGAGATACTTTCCCGTCATGACGTTGCAGCCAACCTGAGTTCTAGTATCTTCGCTAATGACTGTAAGAAATGGTAGGTTTTTTTTATGGATTTGGATGGTTATAATGCCTCAAATAGTCTAGTTTTATCGTTGTGCTGAACGAGGCAAAACCATCATCGCAGTCGCTCCGCTTTCTCCGCAGCTACAATGTCCGCGCTGGCCCCAGTCCACGTTGCACCATCCGTCAGGCTCTCCATGCGACCCTAGCTGATTTAGAATACCTTCCTGCCGTGCTTATTGAGGACGAGCTATTCATTGGCACCTCCTGTCACCTCTCCAATCCCTCTCGTCCACTTCTGAAAGAGCTCGCCACTGCCTTTCCCACATTACATCTCTCCTGCTTTGTCAATCTCGGAGCAGACTATACTCGCCCCACAAACAGCTCTCGTGTGATTGGCCAAGATCTTATGTCACAGTTTCGAGACCTTGACTGCTTCTTCCGGCTGTCCGTCAGAGAGGAATTACACGAGGAGAGCAGAATTAAGACCTTAGTCATAGGATATCTACAGGAAGATGATATTTCTAATATCGTGGACAAGATTGTGGCGGCCTTGAGAGGTTGTAAATGCGTGGTGAATCTATTGCGTCTTAGTACGTATGCCTTGCTCTGCAAAGCATTGACTTACAGGTAGTTCTAGGTAATCTTGCTGGAGAAGATGGTAGAAACGAGTTGCGTCGCGATGTGTCACATATTCGCAATGAAGATGGTAAGGCTACCCTTGCCCGGATGATTTCACGTGTTCAAATTCAATTTGAAGAAATAAAACGGGCACTCAAGAAAATCCGGCCTCCGTACCACTTCCAGCCTGTCCATGAGCATGGGTGTCTTGCAGGAACTCGAGAGGACGTTCTCCAGTCTGTCGAAAATTGGGCGAAAGATGTCAACGCTCCCAATGTCTTCTGGCTGGAAGGTTACCCTGGTACAGGGAAGACAGCCATATCCATCACTCTCAAGCAGCGTTTAGCAGAGGCTCGTCGTCTTGGAGCGTCATGCTTCTTTCGCCGTGAGGACGCGTCACAGCACAGTTTATCCACACTTTTGAGGAGCATTGCGTCTCAGCTAGCGGATAACTATTGCTCTATTCGGCTCAGCATTTTTCACGCACTTAATTCTGGTTCTGCCATACTCGAAAGTGCACCATCGATCGTATTTCAAAAACTCATCTACGATCCGCTTGTTGCTGCCAGCGTAGGCTTAAGCGAGCCTATAGTTCTTGTTCTCGACGCAATGGACGAATACGGTCGATCAGATGAAGACCGGATGCGCCTAGTCAACCTTTTACTTCCTAAATGGATTCACTTACCACACCAATACAAGCTCTTTATTGCGAGTCGCAGTCAGGGTGATCTGCCACTACATCTGGATCTTCCAGGTCACATGGTTCGAAGACTGAAAGTTGGGAATGCAACCTCCATCGAGACACGAAGCGATATTCGCAGATTCTTTGAACACAACTTCGAAGAAATCCGAAAAAGTCGTGGCAGCACTCTAACTTTCGTGTCATCATCCGAGCTGGACGCACTTGTTGACGCTTCCGCTGGACTGTTCATCTGGGCAAGTACCGTCGTTGAAATAGTCAAGCAAATGCGCAAACGTGTGCGTCAAATTCTAATTGACCTACAAGAGAGAGGAACTACTATCGGGGAAATTCAGATGGATGCTTTACATCGGCTGTATTCGACTATCCTCCGGCCTCTTGTGGATGATGACCGGTCCATCATTAGCTTTTTATCCGCGGTAATTTGTGCGAAGATTCCACTCCCAGCTGCCACACTTTCGTCGTTATGTGGGTTGGATATAGATGTCATTGAGGATACAGTATGGCAACTACGGCCGGTCATGAATACTGTCAGCGGCCTGCGATTTGTTCACAAATCATTCGTTGACTACGTCTTCTCTCAGCATTCCCCAGTCCAACTGAGCATTAGTAGTGCAGAGCTTATGTTGGGAGAGTCGTGTTTCAAAATAATGCTTACTCAATTGCATTTCAACATGGGCAATATGCCATCCTCCTACATGCGAAACCCCAAGGTCCCCATGCTGTATCAGGCTCTTTCTAACGAGCTCCAGTATGCTTCCCTTTTTTGGGGTACCCACCTGACGCACATTCAGAATTGGGGGAAAGAGAAAACGATGGCTTTGGCTAAACAAATTGATGCCTTCTTGACAGGTCATCTTTTATATTGGGTGGAAGTGGTGAGCATCCTTGGATGCTTTCGAGAGGCAATAGAAGCAGTATCAATCTTGGAGATGTCAGGGTTGGGTGAGGTAGGCGACACCACATCTTCAATTCAATCAGATAAAAATGATTTGTAGACAGTGAGGCATTTCTCCCAAGATGCACTTGCCTTTCTTCGCCGATTTACACTGCCAATATCTCAGTCGTACTCACATATTTATGTCTCGGCAGTGCCGTGGACACCTCGAACATCACTTATTCGGAGGAGTTATCTAGATAAACTGCCACATACACTGAAGATTGTATCCAATGGAGACGAGACCTGGCCAACTCAGTTAGCAATGATTCAAGGTCATGACGGCACGGTTACCTCTGTCGCCTTCTCTCCCGACGGCTCTCAGATCATCAGTGGGTCCGATGACAGGACTATTCGGATCTGGGATACTGCTACCCGCCAACCTGTAGGCGAGCCACTTCGGGGCCACAATAATTCAGTTATCTCTGTCGTCTTCTCTCCCGATGGCTCTCAGATTGCCAGTGGATCACAAGACAAGACGGTTCGAATCTGGAATGCAGCTACTTGCCAGCCTGTCGGTGAGCCTCTTCGAGGGCATAATGGCTCCGTTATCTCTATCACCTTCTCTCCTAACGGTTCTCACATCGTCAGTGGGTCCTATGACAAGACGATTCGGATCTGGGATGCTGCTACCCACCAGCCTGTTGGCGAGCCTCTTCTCGGCCACAACAGCGTGATTAAATCTGTTTCTTTCTCTCCTGATGGCTCTCAGATCGTCAGTGGGTCCTATGACAGGACGATTCGAATCTGGGATGCAACTACTCGCCAAGCTGTTGGTGAGCCTCTTCGAGGTCACAGCAGCCCCGTTAACTCTGTCACCTTTTCTCCCAATGGCTCTCAGATCGTCAGTGGGTCCTATGACAAGACGGTCCGAATATGGGATGCAGCTACTCGCCAGCCTGTAGGCAAGCCCCTTCGCGGCCACAGTGACTGGGTTATCGCTGTCGCCTTCTCTCCCGACGGCTCTCAGATTGTCAGTGGGTCTGATGATAGCACCATTCGGATTTGGGATGCTGCTACTCTCCAGCCCATTGGAGAGCCTCTTCGAGATCACAACAGTTTAATCAGATCTGTTGCCTTCTCTCCCGACGGCTCTCAGATTGTCAGTGGGTCTGATGACAGGGCCGTTCGTATTTGGGATGCAACTACTCACCAGCCTATTGGCGACCACCTTCAAGGTCACAGCAGCTTTGTCAAATCCGTTTCCTTCTCTCCCGACGGCTCTCAGATTGTCAGTGGGTCTGATGATAGCACCATTCGGATTTGGGATGCAACTACTCACCAGCCCATTGGAAAGCCCCTTCGAGGTCATAACAGTTTAATTAAGTCTGTTGCCTTCTCTCCCGACGGCTCTCAGATTGTCAGTGGGTCCGATGACAAGACGGTTCGGATCTGGGATGCTGCCACTGGCCAACCCGTTGGTGAACCTCTTCAAGGGCACAGCAGCGGGGTTACTTCTGTCACTTTCTCTCCCGACGGCTCTCTGATCGTCAGCGGATCCGATGACAAGACGATTCGGATCTGGGATGCTGCTACTCGCCAGCCTGTAGGCAAGCTCCTCCAAGGTCATCAGGGCGCGATCCTGTCTGTTGCCTTCTCTCCCAATGGCTCTCATATCTCTACTGGGTCAGATGACAATACTGCTCGTATTTGGGATGCAGCTACTCTCTTGCCTGTTGGCAAGCCCCTCCGAGGTCATAACAGCGCGGTCCTGTCTGTGGCTTTCTCTCCTGACAGCTCTCGCATTGTCACTGGGTCCAATGACAGCACCATTCGGACCTGGGATGTTTCTACTCGTCAGTCTGTAGGCAATCCGCTTCGAGGTCACCAGAGCGCAGTTCTTTCTGTCGCCTTCTCTCCTAACGGCTCTCAAATCGTCAGTGGGTCTGATGACAAGACGGTTCAGATCTGGGATGTCGCTACTCACCGGCCTGTTGGTGCGCCCTTTCAAGGCCATGGCAGCTCCGTTAACTCTATTGCCTTCTCTCCTGACGGTTCTCAGATCGTCAGTGGTTCTGATGACAATACCATTCGGATTTGGGACGCTGTTACTCCCTTTCAAGGCCATAGGTGCTCCGTCAGCTCCATCACCCTCTCTTCTAGCAGCTCTCAGATCGTCAGTGGGTCCGATGACAATACCGTTCGGATTTGGGATCCTGCTACTCCATTTCAAAGCCATAGAAGCTCTGTCAACCCTATCACTCGCTCTCCTCGCAGTTCTCAGATCGTCAGTCAGTTCGATGGTAGCACCACTTGGATCTGGAACGCTGCTCCTCGCCAGCTTGCTGACAAGTCTGCCTCAAATCTGAAACCTCTATCACTTCCCTGTGTTTCTCGCCATTCGCCTCTACAATGCTTTCTTCTTCATGATGGCTGGGTGATCGATCAGAGAGGCCGCCCTTTAGTATGGATACCAAAGCATCTTCACTTGTTTCTGCCAACACCTGGTTTGGTTGCTATTATTGGTATTCGGAGGATGGTAGGCATTGATGTCTCAGACATGCAGAACGGGACCAAGTGGAGTTCATGTGTTGATACCAATTAAAATTATTCAAATTGCTTCTCGTCCGTCGACTTGTGACTGAAAAATCGGCCCTAGACGATCAATTCCTTTACAAGTTATCTCAATGCGATTTCTTCCTTTACAGTGGTGATGGGCATGAGTCTCTGACCTTTAATCCAGCTTTCCGTCACAAAGTATTGAACCTGTCAGCATCCCCTTTCTCTTACGATAGGGGATCAGCAAGCATTTTCGCTTCTCAATCTTACTTGCGCCTCTTCCTCACTTAGGGTATGGAGAAGCAGGGTCTGGACCTAACTCGCATTGCTAATTAACATCACCAGATTTCCAGAACTAGCTCGTAACCGAATTCGCATGCTGAATAGGGCCCATTTTGCACCAAAATAAAACAAATACGTTTCGTACATCTCAGCGTTTCCGGACCCACAGCGGGTCCATTACAATTAGTCTACCACCGGAAGTAGGTGTCATCTGGTGCCTCCAAATTGTAACTCACGGAACGAGCGCAACTGCCGATACCGGAGTCACAGCGAATTTTGGAGCAGCCTGGGCTCACCTACCCGATGGTTAAAAAGCTCACTTGCATGCAAATCAAAGGTATCGCATAGAGTAAACATGTTCTTCTCGCTTGAATGACAAAGTGCCACAATGGCCAATGTTCATTTTGAGGGGCTCATCCAAATACAATGCTACTTGGCATACAAAAACTACGCAGGCTTCAGACTCCTTCGCTCATTTCCACTTCCTACCAATACTGTTCCAATTTGTATATAAAGTAGTGGTTCTATTCATTTGCATAGTACGTTTCAAGCGATCACTTTCTTAGTCTATCGTGACTAGAGCGTTACCCAGCGTCAGAAATCAAAAGCCGAGTGTACTCCCTTAATTTCGAGTTCGAGAATCGCGTTTCAAGAAGAGAATCCCATTGAAAACTTGAAAGCTGAGAAGCGAGATCTTTAATAGTTCTTGTCCAACGCTTTCGATCTCAAACAGGTTGCGAAAACACCTTGAATTGTAGTTAAAGTGTGAGAAGCGTCGTTCGTCGACATGGAATCTTTCTAGAGTTCCACCCTGCAAAACTCGGCCCCGTTGAGTGCCCAGTCCGTGCTCAGACGCATCAGTATCCGATCTGACAGTCTTAACCTCCAGTAACCCCAGATCACAGCTGTAGTTGAAAGAAGAAAATGGCTTGTTAAGTAACCTGAGTCCTCTCGCCGCAGTTCGTTCTAGCCGACTTCGGCGGCTTCTCCCTCGGTGTACCCAGTTCTAACTAATCTGGAACTGCCTCCCTTCGACTTTCAAGATGGCCTTTTCTTGTTCTTATCGAAAGGTCCTCTCCTATCTCCGAATCCCATTGTCTAGCTGCTGAATCCTTGTTTTAGGTTAAGGGTAAAGGAATATATTTGCCTCTACTCTCTATTACATAAGCGATCGACAGCTGGGAGTTCAGAAAATTTTACAGCTATTCCATTAATTCTAGTCAGGTTTTGGCCTGCGCGTCTTCACAGTCAAATTAATTTGTGGCACGGTTACCCGCTTAGGATTCTGCCTAAGTAAGGCAACATAGTCATGGTAAAGCAATTTGTTGTTGCCGTTTGACTGCGAAATGCGCTTTTTGTTGCGTCAAATCTGCGTCACGCGTCATTTTTTTGTGAAGACGCGCAGGTCGAAACCTGACTAGAATTAATGGAATAGCTGTAATATTCTGCGGACGCTGCATTGCAAGTCCAGACTTGTGGTATATTACTTCATGAAGCTTCGAAATAGTGTCGCCTTCATAATTGAGACTAAATAGGAGAAAGGATGTCAAAAGTCATGTACAACAGCAACTAAATGGGGAAAAAAAGTGAGATGGGTGGATGGGATTGGGATGAATCGTGGTTGTAAGTAAAAACAAAAACTAAAAGCAGGAATCGTGCATTCGTTCATTATGTCGTTAAGCGGGCGGAGGAGAGTCGAAGATCCATTTCTGTACAGCTTCATTTGCTCGCCGAGGATCTTTGGGGATTCTACAAAATAAAACTGGATTAATTGACACACGGGGTTAGAAGGAATGTAGCGTACTTCAGCTTTGGCACCCATTGTCCTTGCTTGTTCTGCTCAAAAAATCTAGGCACGTGTTTCTTGCCAGCTTCTTCCATCTTCCTCGCCTTCTCTCTCTGAGCATCTTCTACGGCCGACTTAGACGTTGTCGCAGCCTCCATGTCCTTGTCTTCGATTGCTTTTGTAAGAGCGCTCCATAATCTCCGTGATTCAAGTGGCTCTTGTTTGGACAACGGAGGTACAGACTTGGGTGCAATATTTTGACCATCCGTCTTCGCATTGAAAAGTGTCCGTTTGTGGTTTGTCTAGATGCATATGTGTAAGAGCTAATGGTAGCTTGTCGTGGTTCTTGAAAACTGACTCGTGTATTTGTGTAACTCATCGAGTTCGTCCACTTTCCATTGATCTCTCCCGTGTCGGTGGTTCCCCGGCGGATCTTGCCGTATATTGCGTTGTAAGTTCCCGAGAAGTAACCCTGAATACGATACAGTCAGCCTAAGAGTTCGAGGAGATATCGACATTAAATCCGCGAACCTTGGTTTTGAACTCTAAGTCACAGACAATGTCGTGTTTGACGTTCTTGGCATCGCACTTGTCGCCAAGCTCAAGGAACATCTTGCCAAACAGAATCCCCCGTCCATACATGTTGGGCATTGTGATGACGTATTCTGTCAAGTAATCGATAAGAAACGGGGTATTCGAACAGGCTGGAGACACCAAACTCACCACCATCGTCTATCCCCAGAAGGGTCACCCTGTTTTCGCCTTCCATTGCAGTCATAACACTGTTCCCAAGGAAGCGAGACTTTGGTCTGAGTTCACCAACAATCATAACGCCATTTGAGGGAGAAATGTAGAAATATGCGGAGATGGGAGGATGGTGGGATACTGAAGGGATCAATGGAAACGAATTCAGGGGGGAGGAGTTGTGAACTAACCTTGTTCAGCAATGTAATATCCTTCCGTGTCATTCTTGTAGGTATATTTGCATCTATAAAACTCCCCAAGCACCGGGTTGTATCTACGGACATTTGAGTCAGTCGTATTCACGCGGCGCAGCCCCGCCGGCAGCACAGGAGCAATGCACTCACGGTTTCTTCACTCCCTTGGGTTTGATATGCCACCCAGCAAGATAATACTGCAAGACTCGAATAAACCGCTCCTCGGGATCATTGCATTTCTCCGCCCTAGAGAGGAAAGAGAATGAGGGAGAAGCGCGCCACAGGTTGACCCCTTTCATTGTCGCTTGCTTACCCAAATATGAGGTCTGGACGAGCCATGAAATCGGTAATCCTCTCCAGCATAGATCTTGGTTCGAGGACAAACGTAGGGAAGGTGACCCGCGAAAGGTCCATGCCGACACGAAGCTGGGAGATCATGCTGAGGATTATGGAGCCCTCGTTCTCGTCCAGCTCTGTTTGCAAATCATCCTCTTCGCTATCTGATTCAGCTCGGGTCGCTGGAGGACCTGTAGTCCAGGACCTAACAGGATTCGCTCCAGAGAGGAAGCCCATCATCTTGGGTTTATGTTTCGATGGGGGTAGAGATTTGGATGGAGAGAGTTCAGAAGAAGGCTTCTTCCAATTTAAGCGCCCAATTCCTTTCAACGGCATGTCATTCCGCGGGCTTTCAAAAGAAAAACCCTCGCTTTTTGCTGCGACCTCTTTACCCTTTGATACGGAGGTCTTGCGGAAAGCCTAAGGCTCGGCGCTTTCAGGGTGCATGACTTGGTGCGCTTCACGAGGGCATGACGTTCGATCCGGCTCATGTCGAATCCTAATCCCGGATGCGATTCAATAGTGTTGTCCTTGGCTCAAATAAGCATATCAATCCCGATGCCTCAATACATATTTGGCTACAAGCGAACTGTGTTTGGTAAACACGTGTTTCTGGACATCACAACTCTGTCAGCCGCAGGGACTGCACCAGTTCAATTTCGTGAACCTCAACAAAATCAAGCATAGCAGCTTCGAGTTCCAGTCGAGCACATACCAAAGAGGATAGTCTATAATTACCATAGATATAAGGAGTAATGCACAACAAAGAGATACGAATATGTAGATGAATCAAAAAAATGCCAAAACAGTCCAACTCACTCGTCAGCTAAAAGATCATTCACCTCATCTTCAGATTCCTCTTCCTCCTGTAGCTTTCGACCTTTACCTCGGCGCTTGGCCTTGGGTGTAGCTTCAACATCCATGTCATCAAAATCATCTTCCTTAACCTTTCTTCCAACCCTGCTCCGCTTTACGGGACCTGGAGTAACCTCAGGATCATTTTCCTGGCTATCTTCATCCTCCGTAATCAGCGATATAATTTCTTTCTGGGCCTTACTCGCAGCACTGCGCTTCGTCCGCGCCCGTGGAGGCGCAGGCGCTGGCGTTGACTCTTTCTTTACGACCTTTCTTCCCATCCTCGCATTCTTCGCTGTGGGCTTCGGCGCAGCGGGCTCGTCCATTGCTTCGTAGTCCTCATCATCTGACTGCGACACCCTCCTTCGCCTGCACAGATGGGCACATTTAGCATGTGCAAGCATATGATAATGATTCACTTACTTAGACTTGCCCTTTTCTCTTGTTCTCTCCTCAGCGTCAGTCCCACTATCTGACACCATACTCTCGCTTCTTCTCTTTTTGCCCTTCCTCGTCGGGGCAGGCGTAGGGTCACCTTCTATATCCCCAAGCATATCTGCAATACTGAACGCTTCAGCAAGCTCTTCCATCTCCCTATACTCTTCCAGTGAGAATTCGGAGAGGGTCTCGTACTTCCTCGAAAGCGCCGTGTCGAACTTCTCCACTGCCTTTTTTGAGGGTTGATCGGGAAGCTTTTTCTTGACTAGTAATGTAGACGAAAGCACTTTGAGACTCTTGATCTTAATGTCATCTACTTCATCAGGAAGAGACAGCTTATTCAGGATCGTGCAAAGAGCTTTCTTGTCTTCCTCTAGTCAAAATGTAAGTCAGAAGCTTCCGAGCAGGTACTTATAACGACTTACTCAGCAAGTAGTCCTCAAAGTCGCCCTCTGCATCAAGCAAGACCGTAATAACCAATTTTGCGAAGTCTACGTGCAGATCTTCGTCAACATCCTCACGAGAGCCACTAAAAAAAAAAAGTTAGAAAAATGTATCGAAGCAGATGATATCCTTGAGAAATTTACGAGTTCTTGACCTGCAATGCATCTGTCCATTCTGCAAACATTCCAATAATCTGTGCAGAAGTTGGCATAACCTCGTCTTCGTCAATCGCCTCTCGCATTTCGTAAACGGCTTTGAAAATGTCGGGGAAAATCTAAGAAGCAGAACCCGTTCATGTCAGTCACGAAAATACAAACACTAGTCAAATGGAAAAAAAATCTGACCTTGCAAAGATGTTGTTGGCTTGCCTTTGACGCATGGGAATAATAAGTGAAAAATGCTGCTAGGTTCTGTCGAAGAGCCTGATTTGACCCTGTTGAAGGATCCATATACGCCCTCCAAAGCATAAGCAACACTTCATCATCGTTAAGCATGGTGCTCAAACAAAGCTTCGAGAGGCCGAGAACCACGAGAGCTTGCACTTCTGGCTCGAGAGGGAATTCAGAACTTGTAAGGAGATCAATGAGGTAGTCTCGAATAGTTGTACGCTGAAGGTAGAAAAAAATTCAGCACAAGCTGTATAAAGCTAGGAGCTGATGACCCACATAGCCTTCATTGTCAAGGAAATCCTTATGATGGATCATCATAGTGTCGAAGATACTCTTGATAATGGTCACCTGCAAGTCAGGCGGAGAGTTACGAATTTGGTTGAAAAACAGCTGCAGAGATTGGCGAGCCATGGACTGAAAGGAAGAAAAGGTTCAGTCCACAGACCTCACGTTGTAACCTAAGACTTACTCGAGCGATAAGGTTAACAAGACCAAGAGCGTGAATACCTCGATTCCGTTGCTCCAAGTCTTTCCGTTGAACAAACGGAATGATAAGCTCCTGGATGAGACCGTCCATACTAGAGTGTTCTTCAAGAGTCTTCAATGCGCGAATTCGTTAAAGAGAACGAGAGAATGGCGCGAACAGAAAACTCACACCCATAACACGTTCCATCATCTGGATGCATAAGGTTAAACATCTCATGTCCACCTCGTCGCTCTCCGCCTGCTCCGCAGGAGTCAACTCTGCGATTGGCTTGTGGAACAGTGACGAACGAGCCCGTTTACGTCGTGTAGCCTCTTCGAGAGGATCATCCTCGTCCATGTCATCATCGTCCTGGGACTAAATTCAGCATATTCGAACAACCACGGAAGAATTGCGCTACCTTTTCCGCATCAGGATCGTCTCCATCGGGATCTCGAAGATCTTGTACCATGCCCACAACCAGTTGAATGAGATCGGCCTCATTGAAAGCCAACTTTTTCAACACATCGAGACAACCCGGAATAAGGCTCTCAGGGAGGATCATTTGACCCAGCATGCCACCTAGAAAAAATACTAAGAGGGGTTGTTTCGAGAAAAGGAATAGGCAACCTACGTGCAAGATCGTACATTTTCCTTCTTCCCATCTCATCCGAATAATCTAGATTAACTGCTATCCGAAGCATCTCTCCAATAATCAACTCCTTCCCGAACTGCTCGTCATGTAGGTCATCGTCAACTTCAGCAGCAATGTCTTGTTCGAGAGATATGGCAAGTGCATTATAATATTCCTGAATTTTGTAGGCGAGAGCGGTGACGACAGGCAGAGCATCTTCCAGACGAGCCTGGTCCTTTGTGCTGATACAATAATCAGTATAAACTCGAACGAGGAAGACAGTCTCAGGGTTGAGGTCATTCCAGTACGATTCTATAAAATATTATGAACGCGAAAACAAACGAACGAAAAGAGGAGCTTACGGTCAAATTGGAGGGCTTCAAACAGTTTTGGACGCTCCTCGAAGACGGCAATCAGCACATCTCGAGCAATTTTGCTCTCGTCTTGAAGAACGAACAGTGAAAGGAGGGCTGTGAGCTTCAAGACCTCTGGTTGGACCTCCGCAGCTGAAGTTTCACCTCCCTCCTCCTTCTTTTGATACAAAGGAGAGTCCTCCGGAGTGAGAACAGTGAGCCATCGAGCAATGAGCGCTGCCGCTGCCGACCGAACGGAAGGCTCGCGGTCTCCAAGTCCATTTAACGCCACTCGCTCCCTTTGCTGAATGGTCAACACCCTCGGATGGGCATTGTCTGGCACATCACCGTCTGGACTGCTCCTCAAAATACGGTTGGCGAGGACATGACTGTAGACCAGTTTGCGTGTTGCAGTGTCAATATCGCGCGTACGTTTGAGAATCTCGTCGATGGTGTTATCTTGGACAGGAATGTTGAGAAGGGCTGCACGACGAACGTCTCCAGACGGATCATGTCCCATCATTTCTGTAAGTCGTTGGAGGGTAGTTTGGGGAGGGCCATCATCTGGATCATCTATGTCTTCGTCTTCGTCTGTGTTTGCCAAGGTACTCAGGGCAATGGCGGCTTGAACGCGAATAATTGTCTCTTTGTCGCGACTTCGTTCCATGACTTGCCTTCGTACTTCAGAATAGGGACAGCCATCGTGTTCCCTACATTAAAAATAAATAAACAAGCAATTTTTTGGAAATAAAAAGGGCTTACGGGATAAAAGGGAGAGCAGATAGGCACTCGACAAGGAGCTGCATGCAGCGCCACCGCGCAAACTTGTCTTTAGAAGTGAGCCCCTTGAACACTGTCTTTTTGATGATGTTCTTGTAGAAACTAGGACCATAATGAAAATTCTCTGTCTTTCCAGATTCATCGGCTGGAGAAAATGTAAGTGTAAATGAGAATAACCTAGGCTTGTAGGGGAAGTATGGACTGACCTTTCTTGTAGCAATGTGCGACATAACCCCCGGCAAACTTGACAACTCGATCCACAGCAGCCTGTCCTTTCTTCTGAGTTAACACCAACATCAACGCTTTGACAAACTCCTGTTCAAATCGAGCAAGACCGACGAGAATCTCGCCATCGTGTCTGTCCTCGCGGATCCCGTCCGCAGCGAGATGCAGCAAGTGCATAGTCACAAGATTTTTGGCATGATTTGCAGTGGTGTTCTGGACTTGGTCAAAGATGCGAGCCATCTCCGGCTGGATGGTATCCAGAGTCGTCTCTTTAGCCTTACGGGGAGGCATTGTGGGGGAATTGTTCTGGGAATGGGATACGCGCCGCTCAAGGTCGTAGAAAGATCGAAGAGTTCTCGTGAACTTTTGGGGGCCCGTATAATGAGTCTAGTGCCAAGCGTGGTTGTGGGGAGACGCAAGATTGAGCGCGTTGAACTTCTGTCACGGGAGCATTCGTCACGTGTCTTCGCGTTTGGCTCAAACCTTGGAAATGATATAAAAATGGAAAGCAAGTTTATGCGTATTCTAAAATACAGATGATCCAATGTGATTATGTTGATACAAGAGAAGGTTGTTCATAAGAGTAAGGACCTAACAGATACCCATGTCATCGTCGTTATCAAAAAGAAACCACTCGTCAAGTTGAGCAGCTTCTTCAAATCCAAGTTTGGGATTCATAATTTTTTCGTAAAAGTGTCGCTCAAGACTCTCGAAAGGTAGGGCACCCCATATCGCACTGTATTCTGAGGGTAATGTGAACATCCCAAGTGACTCAGGTGACCGAGCCTCGTCAGGAGGGGTTGGGGGAAGAGTCGGAGAGATAGGTGAATCAACCTGCGCCTTTTGGATGGCCTATAGTTTCGGTGAATGTTGGGAAGCAAAATACTTGACGAGAAAGGCCCTTACTTGGATGCTCAAATTTGGGAATGCGAAAACTGGCGTGCTGGAGGTGGCTTGGGGCTGAGCCTCCTGGCATGATGATTCAGCAGAATTCGAAAGGAATATTAAGAGCGAAACTCACCTCTATAGCCGGATTAGAGGTACCTGAGTCCAGCTGAAGGTGGGGAATATCACAGGTTGGGACGAAGGGAGATCCACGATCTGTGTCGCCTAAAGTGGCCGCAGGAGGGTATCCCAGTTCCGGAGAAGACTCAACGCTCTGGGGTAAGATTGCCTCGTCTTCTTCCTCTTTCTGATCGTCGATGAAGGAAGGCTTGATGAGACGAGGCGGACGGTAATGAATAGAAACGGAAGAAGGGCGTAAAGTAGTCGATGTTGGTATAACTTTCTTCCTAGATCGCTGCATGGCCTTGGTATTCTTCTGCTGGCGATGACGAGCCACCTTAGATTTCGAGTCGGGGCAGTATCGATATCCTGGATGCTGAAGCTTGTGTGCGGCTTTAATTTCTTCTGCCTTTAGCTTCCAGGGTAGCTTCTCGGCTGCAGAGAGACCCCTCCAGGATGTACCGGCTCGGCGACTGATCTCGCGATGGTGTGTCTCCGGATTAGCCTTCTGCTGCTCCCGCTTGCTGTACCAAGAACGATAGAGGATGAAGGGGTTGGAGGGACGAGGGACGTAGTCAGATGAACGTTGACGGCTGTGGTGAGGACGTCGAGGTGAAGGTGCATCAGTGTCAACGTAAGCTTCGTCTGAGTCTGAGTCATCGTCTTCTTCACTGGCAGCATGTTTAGAATCAGGGTCCTCGCTGTCCTTAGGTAGGAGATGAGAGTGTTCCTCCCACATATCTTCCTCTTCGACAACGGTTGGCCATAAAACAACTATTTCAAATGAGTGACTTACCCTGGTCATGGTTAATTTGCCGGGAGAGACGACGAGTATGACGAGCAGGAGGCATTTGGACGATAAAGATTCCAGTAAAATGCGATGTGTTGAACTCCCTCGCTGTATAATGCCTGTCTTTGTACCTGCTAGACCTTTTGTTCGCTCAAACGGGTAAGCAACACCCAATCCAACAAGTTGGTCTAGCACGAGGCGGACTTCCTAAAACAGCCTGCATCGAGGCTTGATCAGGACCCAAGGAAGTCCCATTTCCCAGTGTATTGGATTGGCCTTCCTGCTTCAAGAGCCGTCAACGAGCTGTCGCCCATTGTCTCGCCAAACTCGACATGCCGTCCGCCACTGATCAGTGACGGAGGAGCACCTTTGCTTCTCGAGACAATGGGCTAAAGGCGGAAGAGAACGATGTGAACAGCAGTTACGACTTTATCGTCAGAAAGATCGCAACGTGCCTGCCTCATGTCAACTCACGATTATCCTAAGGGTTTGCCGGAGACCACAGGCGGCAGAGCCAGCATACGCGGCAAAGCCGTTGACGTTGCATAGCACGGGTATGCGAACCAAGTTGCCAAGGAACTTTTGTAATCATCCAAGATACAAGCCAATAGGCAGCTGCAAGCGGGTACATGGAGCCACCGAAGTGGTGTTCCGAGTCGGAACAGAACGAGATAATTGCTGTAGTCCACCATAAACCCTTCGAAGAATTAGTCTGGTCGCAAGTGACTATCCAAAGTAAAAAAGAAAGAAACTTTGAAAAGCTGTGCAAGCAAAGTTTAGAAAGTAGTGGAGGAATGTTATGTGAGTAAGTGTTCTGTTTAAATCTAGTTCAGCGCCGGTCAAAGTCCGGCCCCGGACTGCGAGCGCAGCAAGCAAGCTCAGGTCCAAAAAAGTTGTACCGTTGGCACGAAGCAAGAGTCAGCAGAAAGGAGCGGGTATCCCGGGTATGCTCTGCCAGATATACAGTCACCGAAAATAGGATAGCCACGCGATGTCCCTAGCTGGCGAATTCTGAAGGGATTGGCGATGATGGCATGGGCGGATTAACCTGACATGTCGGGTGCTGTGCTGTGCTTATGCAGTGCCTCAGCACCTACTTAGGCTACTTAGAAACGACCATCTTAAACGCGACCATCGTGTTGTTATCCGTTCCACAACCAGGTTTCCTGGTCTCATACGAAATCTTCTACAAGGATGTCTTCCCAACAAGAGGCAGGAGGAAGCCCAGATTCGCCAACCTCTCGTCCTGAACCTCAATTCAAGCCTGGTCCTAAACGTCCTAAATCTTCGCAAGCATGTCTCTGTAGGTCATGCTCCTTGAACATCAGATTACATATTTTTTAAACTATTAAATAGCTTGTAGAAAGCAAAAGACACGCTGTGAAATGATCAATGAGGCAAGTTTCACTATGTCGCGCCACCGTTCTCCTGCAGCTAAAATATTTTCTAAAAAAGGACGAGAAATTCCTCGGAAAATGTCATAGATGCCTAACTCTAAATCAACCCTGCTCTCTTGAGGCTACTGCGACCTCTAAAGGTTCTGGAGCAAACACTGGCGGTTTACCAGCCAAGAACGTCGACAAACTAGTCTCACATCTTATGGCATCCCCTCGCGAAAGCCAAGGTGTCTCTCATCTTGGCCCGTCACTTGGGGACGATGGTGGTCCTAAGAAACTACCCCACCTAAGACGGTATGTGGATTCCGACAATTTCATTGCTCGTTGAACTAAAGCACTAGTGTCAGCAGCATGTGGTCCTGGGTATCCACTGATGTCAATTCTCTTGACTGGTCTTCTCCAACTGCCTCTCTTCTCGAAGTTTCGAATCGACTCTACCCACCCTCAGCCACGCACATATCTCCCATTATTCACTCCTCCCTTGCTGCTATCATCGAGCCCTCTCAGATCGAATACCTATTAGCTAGGCACGTCTCAATTTTAGATGATGCGTTCCTAATCTGACGTACCACCTTTCTACAGCTTTGAACGGAATTACGACCCCTGGCTATGTTTTACTAGCATCAAAGGAGAGAGTACACCCGTTCTAGACCTCGTTCGCTGCGCAGTTGCGTCACGACATTTAGATCTTGGCCTCCGCCAGGCTATTGCTTTGCCATTGAACCAGCTTGCGGAAAATAAAATTGCCGCCCTGCTTCTGACACCACCAAAGCCCACACTTGAGCTTGTCCAGGCACTTCTAATATGGAGTATTTGGAGACCAGTTTATGAGGCTCCGCAAGGCGGCCTGAGAGATGGACGTACTATTATATCAGCGGCGATAGCTATGGCATTGAGCCTGCGGTTGAATCAGGTTTCGACCTGGCTATGTAGCCAAAGCCAGAACCCAATGGACAGCGCTATGCCGTCATCGACCCTGGCTGCTCAGGCACAAGTAGTGAGTACCTTGGTTATTTTTTTTACCGCACACGACTAAACTCTGCTCAGTGGCTATCAATATGTAATGCTGAATCGATGTATGGCTTACATTTCTTTACATATATTGATCTAATATGTACTCTAGGATGTGCTTGGGAACCGGGAGGATACCCATGGCCCGTCGCTCGGAGGCCGATAGAACAATATACAGAAACTCTAGGGCTACGTCTCTAGTCGGTGCGATCTAGCCCTAGCCGCATTCCGCGCTTGCATGACTCACATTCTTTTCAGGCGGGCGAGAAACTCGATTACATCTTCTCGGCTCCTTATACGACCTTGCTGAACGAGGAACGTGTATTACTTTCAGTGGTGACAAGGGCTCTGAGCAGTGGTACAAGAATCTGAAGGACGTGTTGGACACCATGGAGAGCTTGCAGATTGCTATTTCTCCATTGGCCGGTAAGCCCTCTAAAGCTGATTCTATTTTTTTCTCTGACCACAATCCAGCGGCTACTGATCACGAGCACCACTGTTTCCAAGCGATGAACGTAAGAATTTCAAAAGAATAGAAAACTAATTAGTAGCTGATCTCTTACAGCTTCACTATGACACATGTCGTTTGAATGTTCTCTACCATAACATTTACGGGGTTTGTCAATATGTAACTATAATTTTAATCCGTCCTCACCTCTCTTTTCAGGTTCGTTATGCCCTTCGGCACCTCCCCGTTGGCTTTGCGTGGATTAAATCGGTGCGCCCCCATGGCCAGGAAGTTCTCCCAGACCTCGCCAGATTGGTTCATCGTTGTGCTCAGTCGGTCGTTGAGAATTTAGTTCTCACAGATCTAGAATATCTGTCGCCGATGCCAGACATGCACTTTACCCACTATACGGTCTGCGCCGCTAGTCTCATCGGGATCAAGTTTCTCATCAAGAGAAACCGTAATATTGTCATCCCCGGAATGACAGACCAACTCCTAGCCAAAGCCGCAGACAAACTAGGAAAATGTGCCATGACTCCTGACCATTCGGCGCATAAAGCTGCTGAACTTACACGGTCAATGCTTAGCCTCTGGACGCGATTCTCGACACTACCCAGCGGTGGTCATCTAGCAGATCAAGATTATGAGGGTCCGTCACTTCTTCAGGAAGGTCGCTCACCGTCGACCCCATTATCCGGCTATGCCTCGTCAAGTCCGCACAACCATGGTCTTGGCGTGCCCCAATCTGGGTCATATCCCCCGATCGACCTCAATGAGCCTTCCATGTTTGTGAGTGCAGGTCAACCACCACAGGATTATCCTAGCAGTGGCGGGACGTCGAGTAGTAGTGGAAGAGGTTCACCTTATGGAGCCAATCCTGAATCGGCAGTATACCCTAATTCATCCGATCCGTCGTATCAATTCTTCAACGAGTTTTTGGGACAGGCAGGCCAAACAAATGTCGGCCAGGGAGGAGCTGAATCGAGTGACGCGCAATTTTGGCAAGCGTTCTTGGGTAATCAAGGTGTTGCAGATGCGATGGCCGGGTGGGATGCCACTCCGCCATTAGAAGTTCCCCGAGAAACCTACGGAGAGGGTGTATATTATCCCCCTCCTAATTCCGAATCTCCGTGAGTCTACTAATCCTCCGCTTTTTATCATGTTTTGACGCCCATTCTTTCAGTCCGACCGCTCAACAAGTTCCTACAGCCTATCTGCCTTTGGCAGGGCGGCCTGATTTTGAATGAGCGCATTTTAGTACCAATGGGTTTGAATTCAATCCGCTGTGTTGTACATTTCTATCGAGTAGACATTTTTTAAAATAATCAGCTTTGTACTCTAGTTCTTTCTGCATGATATCCAAGTACGATGAAGTTATTTCGTATGTAATATTATACCTGTTCAGGCACTCAATTGCTGTGCAATGAACGTAAACGCCGTCGCTTGTACGTCCTCCACACCATCTTGGAGCTGATTAGTCAAGGGATTGATCATTCCATGAATTGCACCAGGAACAACAACCAACTCGGTCTCTACACCGGCTTCTTTCAAAGCAGCGAACGTCTTCTGACTCTCCCCAGGGAAAATCAGGGGATCTGCACCCCCATGATAAATATAGGAAGGTGGAAACTTGACAGCATTCCACGCGTCACTGAGATGGATTTCAGGGAACGCATCCACCAACCCCAGTTCTGTCACTTTTGCATATCTTTCCTTCTCTGTTGCCATCTCAGCAAGTTGTTTGGATAGACCCTTTAGGCCTGTAAAATAATCAAGGAACAAGCCGTGTTGGACGAGCCAAAACCAAGCATTCAACCTTCCTTCTGAGTCAACGACGGCGCTCTTCTCAGGGTCGAAGAAGAGAGGAGAGTCTACGCTGAGCCTTGGGGGGTTCTCCAAAAAGGATCCTGGGTCGGCGGGGGTGGGGAAGGGAGAATTTTCTCGTAGCCATGTCTTGTTTCCGTTGATCCATGCATCATTGAGAAAGTCGCCACCCATGCCGAATGCTAAGATAGTGGCAACCGGTTTGGGTTGAGCATGAATAGCTGCGATACGGGCAACGTAGCCTCCTGCAGAAAACCCTGTGACTGCGATACGCTCTGGGTTTAGGGCTGTTCCAGAGGGTAGGTAGTCGTTCACGGATGGAGATGAGATGAATGTAAAAAGCTCCTGGGTCTGAGCGATGATGTCTTTATAAGTGAGAGGGTGGATGAGAGGATAATCAGCGGCTATGCATGCGAAGCCACGTTGGATGCTAAGGTCTACAAAAAATTTGGATTTAGATATTTTCTTTCAAACGGAGCAATATCAAACATACCTTTGACCCAGGTAGACATGAAGGCATCGTTTTTGCTCCCACTCATCAACCCACCACCATGAAAGAAAATGACAATAGGAAGAGGCTTGGAAGAAGTAGTTGAGCTAGGAAGCCACAGATCGAACTCTAGGGAGATGCCTTGGAGGTGAGAGTAGGTAATCGTTATTGGGGACATTGTCGAGAAGAGTCGATCTTAGAGCGAGGCTACTAAGGACGCTTACTGCAAAGACTTCAATTCTTAAAACCATTTGAGGCAGGCAACCCGTACGAAACTGATTCGTATTCTCTATCATCTGAGGACCTAGAAGCATAAGGCACTTGTTTGAGCCTGGCCGAATCAGAATCACGTCCGCCTATGCGCGAGGAGAGTCAAAGCGTTTCTCTTGCCAAAAAGAGGAATTAATGCCAAGAGATCCATGCAAAGGTATTCTGTTCCATGATTCCCTATATGGACAATGCTAGGGCACCATTTTATCGACCAACATGGTCTGAAATGACGCGGAAGAAGCGACTGGAAGATATGTCAGCGTTGAATGTACGGACTTAAGAACAATCGTCAACATTTAATCCGGTTTGAACGGAAATTGTGTTCTGGCAAAGGGCGACGAAAGATGGTGGGCTTAGGAACGGTTTATTATGGAATTGTTCGTATATATAGTGAGATGAAAATGAGATGATAAGACCTGGATTGACGCACCCATGATAACCAATGTAATGCAGGGATACGAGCCTCTCGTCGTGAATAGAGGATTAGGTATCATTGTGTTGCCTTTAGGAGCGGGGGGTTCAACGAATACTAACGTACGTGAGGTGGACGTTGGAGCCAAGGGTCGGAGTTTAGTGGGTTGCTCGCTGTCGATGGACTCAAATGCGTTCCATCCAATTCTCCGAGCCCATTTACGCGAGCTAAGTATGTATATCGGCTTATTTCAACAAGCATAAGCCTTTATTAAGAAATATATAAATCCATTCACTCAGAACGAGGCAACACTATGTATACTAAGGTCTTTCATAACGAGGGAACGGTCTTTGTCTAATCCTTGAGCAGATGTGAACATCTTTGAGACTCCCTTTTGCTGTTCGTCCACCCTGAAACCCATTGGCTGTCAGCTCGAGGCCTAAGAAAATAAATACAAACGTACCACACTACGTCATGCCCTTTCTTCTCTAACGCAACTTTCACAGTGCCCCAAGAAAAGCGTGCTATTGATGGATAGCCAAATGTCGGTTCAATGGATGCCTCAATCCAAGCTTTCGTCGACGGATCTATCCATTGAATTAAATAAGTTGAGGACCGTTTGGGTAGACAACAAAAAACATACCACTTGGATAACCGCTGCCCAAGTTATCGGTCCAGCCAACTTTAGCATTCGGATTTGAATGAGTCTCCTCGTATGTCCAGCCTTCAATGCACGCGTCTCGAGTCACTTTGGCAGCTACACTCGCCGCTCCAACGATCTTGAATTTCATATCCGCTTTCTTGGTCACCGTGAACGCGATGCTAGGGAACAGTCGCGTGAGTTCTTCCTGCCAAGGTGCTTCTGGACCTAACGCGTCGACATAAGCCTGCAAAACACAACCGAGTTAAGGCGTGACAAAATCATAATCCGACTCGTGAAGGTACCTCAGAAACCTCGATACCCTTCTCTACTACTTCCTGTATGAGCAAAATTGTCGCTCGTTTCGCTTGCTCGTTCAGGTTAATGCTTGGTCGCTTCAACATGCCTTTTGAGATGTCCTGGGGGCTAACGCTTTCAATTGCAGGTTCCCATAACGACGAAAGTTTTTAATACCTTAGAGACCGAATAGACCATCCAAGGTTTTCAGGATCAGAGCTTAGTGTCTCCAATAGATTTGACCGAATTTCATATGTCAATGTTTTCGAATCTACAAAAAGGAATTAGCTGTGCCATGAAACGCATGTATAAAAGGAACAATTTACCTGCAAAACCCATCTCTTCAAGTGTATCCTTGTAGGCAACAGGACAATATGCGATTCCATAAACCATTGGCCCGAGAACAGGTCCTCGCCCTGCTTCGTCTACGCCGAGAATGTACGGTCCTTTGGTAGTTGGTTGGGGACTATGATAAGTGTACGAGTCGACTAGCGGAGTTCCTGGCGGAGGAGCAGAGGGTACATTAAGGGGAGTCGGGGTCGGTGACGCAGGAGTTTCATCGTTCATGGTTGTTGGGAGGGAAAGTGGTCCTTGTCACGTGGGTCGCGTCGACCCGCCAGGAACCTCCGAATCCTAACAGGTAACGCATCTAATCAGTCAACAGGACAACTAATCTTGAAGTATTTTCAGGCCCATCTACTTACTTCATCAGATTCTGAACAGTGTAGAATATGAACGGTATGTCAGTGTGAGGCGATCAAACTGAGGAGCAGAAAATTTTGGAATCATTTATCTCCATTACGACGCGATTTAAGTAAGCTACAGAAGAAGGTCCAAAATAATGTCCATAGCTAAAGGGGGATGGGGGCAGGGGTAGCACGAGCATGCACGACAGCGTTGGCACGGGCAACTTTCTCAAATCCAGTCTCACGCTTCTTACGGAGGTTAGACTGGCCAATACTGGTGTAAGTTGTGCAGGAAGAAGATGGCGCAGGAGTGTGTGCGGCAGGGGTCGGAGAAACACCCTGATGCCAAGTGGAAGTACCATAAACACCCATTGGTTCATCGTCGTCTAGTTGCAATTGATTAGGGTAGATCCGTTAAAGGAGCGAACGTCACTTACTGCCTTTGCACTGTTCATACACACCAGCGTCATAGTTGGCAGGCATGTTCCAATAACAGCCTAAGAGAATCATGATTGAGCTGAACAGATTTCCGGAGAAGACAGCGAAACGAACCCATAACATCATAAATGTGCTGGCAGTTCTTGGCAGCGTTGGGGCCAGTGCAGGCACGAATGCAGAACTCGCCGTCACTACAAATGTCCTGATTAACAATTTGAATGGTACAATGGAACCTTGTCAAAGTACCTGATAAAGCTGGTCCACTCGTGATATTGCTTGCCGTTTCCGAAGAATTGCCGTACAGAAGCGCACCAATGGGATTACCCTTGTTAGTGGCACCAGTGAGGATCGTATTCTCCGCCGTCATCGCCAGCAGGGATGTTGATTTTGGTGAAATCACCAACACCGGTGATCTGGACGTAGTCGGGAGTCGTGACGAAGTGAACACCTTTGAGAGTGCCATCGGGGATGAGGCGGGTACCACGGCCGCTCTTGGTGCAGTAAGCAACGCCGCTCTCTTCACTGTCACCGACGGTAGCAACCTTCGGGAGGACCCCAGAGACAGAAGTCCTAGAGTTAAGTCAGCCAAGGGCGTGGTGAAATAGAGAACAAATTACGAACATTAATGGAGTTGATCCAGGCGGTCTGACAGTTGGAAGTGTTGCTGCTAGTTGTGCCACAGCTGTTGGTGCCGTATTGACCTTCTTGGCTAGTTGCAGGGAGTTGCGTAGACATGTAGCCAACAGTCCAAATCTGGTTGGGGTTTGTGCCAGAGCAATCCCAGATTTGCGGCTAATATGCTCGAGTGAGCCGCTTTGTCCGTCAAAGCTTAGACGGGACCTTCTTCTCACCTTGTTTCCGTCGGTAAGACTACCATCAGTCAAATCTAAACATTTTCCATGGTCAGTCCAAGCAAGGTGATTATCGCCCCAAGGCTATGAAAATAAAATAAGTTAGTGGGAAGCGTAAATCTTCCCCTTCAGGGGTGTTAGACTCACGGTGTAATACCACTGCTGATTGGTGTTGCCACTGGTGCAGTCCCAAATTTGGAGTTTCTGACCATTGGTGTTGGTACCAGAAGGAACGTCGAGACATTTCGTGCCAAAAACTTTAACCGAGCCGCCCTCGAACTTCCACTGAAAAAAATCGTCAGAAGATTGAGACGCTGGTGAAGGAAAGCAACCCTCACTTTCTGGGCATCGGCACCAGTGCAAGTGGAAATGGTAACTGCAGCACCGTTGGTGTTGCTAGCAGCAGTCATGCATTTTCCGGCATCGTTACCAGCTTCAATGAGCAGGTCACCAATGTAGGAGGGGACTTGGGCCGAAACGGCGAGAGCCGAGGCCAGAATGGCGATGGACGTAGAGAGGCGAGGCATGAGGAGTTGTAAAGAACGTGGGGAGGGCGTGGAGATGTATTATCGAAAAAAAGAGTGTGGATGCCAGCAGGCAGGGGGAGGAAGTTTTGCAGGCTACTCTTACATCACTTTTATACCAACGGCAACGGAGCATGGAAGCTCTGATCTTTTTCCCATGTGATCAGATGTGCTAGGTCATTCTCGGCCTACGGCAAACGCTTTGTTCTCAACGACCACGACAATCTCGAGAGACAACCTTCAAGTGCGCACAGAATCTCTCCGGAAAGGAGCGCCAAGACCACGCACAGGAAAGAAACGCGAAATGGGCCCGTCACATGATGAATGTCACTCTGCTCCCCAGTTTCTTGGTTTCTGCATAGCCCTTGCGTCGTCTCCAGCTGAGGCAAATTACACATACGAATCAACTGCGTATTCTCCAGTCCGTCTCGAGGGTCATCGGCCTGTCACTCGAGATATCTTGGCCACGACCGCTTTCGTTTCGTTCAGCGCTGTACAATTCTCGGTTTGATTATGTTCGATTCGGCCATGGAAGACCATTCTGTCCATGAATCTTGCAGCTCGTATAGGACTTCAATTTCCTTTGCAGTATAAGGAGACTCTCATCTGGCGCCTGCTCTATCTTTGCTGTTCATAACACCTCGCTCCACAACATCAAGAAAGTGCAGCCGTCCTGCTCTTGGCCGCGATTGCCCGTAAAGAGCTCGAGGGTCTGTGAAGGGTCTCGACTCTTCACTTCCATCTACATCTGTCTTATAAACGAGTACATCCCAGGTCTTGGAACTTGAGACCCACAACTTGGGGCTCCTTGGCCACGTCGGCCCTCTCTTTTCAATGCTCTGTCTATTGTCGGCCCATTCCAAAGTCAGCGCAATGCCAAAAAAATACCATTCTGATCCCGGAGCGGAGTGGTTGTCGAATCGAACCATTCATTCAGTCTCAATTCCGGCACATCCAAACGGCCATTTTGTGAATCTCTTCTTCTTTCGCTGTCTCACTATGAGTCCAAAGAGTTCCTTTGCTACTCAAAAGCGGAGGCTTATGCCCAGAGTTCATTTTTGGCCTCACGTCTGCTGTCGTATCAATCTGACATCATCCAGCGCTAAAATGTGTTTTTGATGATGGGTCCCCACTCTCTGGGCTATTACCCAGCGACGAGGGCGAACTGAGGTTGCCCCTCCATCAATGCCGTATCCAGGACCACCAAGACTATAGACTCGAGTTTATAAAGCCTCAGAGCAAGATGACCGACTTGTTTCCCTAGCTTACCCTCGGGAGCCACTTTCAACCTTTTTCAGCTTTCTTTTTCAAACGCAGCTGCGCTGCTTGACCAATTTCTTTCGTTCACTTTCCTTTTTTCGTAAGTACTTCTCTTCACCTTTCTCTGACCATTGGATCTGAATGATACTCTAGTCGATTAACCGGTCTTCTGCGAAGCCTTTTTTAAAGCCATTATGAAGTTCACTCAATCTTTGTCCGCTGTGGTCGTTTTCGCCACTTTGGCTTCTGCCAGATCTGCCAGGCAACCCATCCGTCGTCAGGATGCTGCTGCCGATGCTGCTGCAGCTGCAGCTGGTGGTGCTGCAGGCGCTGCTGCTGCTGGTGCCGCTGGTGCCGCTGCTGGTGGTGACCCACAGACCGCCACTACACTCGACCCGAGCGTTATTGCTGCAGGGTTCAACAACAACGGTCAAGACCCGCCCGTTGCTGGCCAGACTGCTTCCTTGACCTCTACCAACAACTTCATTAACTTCTGCGTTGGAAAGACCATCACCGATGGAAAGCAGATCAAGGAAGGTTCTTGCAACCCCTGCCCCATTGGTGATATCCCCACCTTTGACAACATGCCCTCCGCCAAGTTCATCTTCCCTCCCAATAACGACAACTCCGTCCAGCCCAACACTGCGTTCACCATCAAGATGAACATCCAGAAGATGCAGACCGGTGTTTTCACCAACGCTCAACAGGTAAAGCTTTTCAAAATTTGATAACACATTTCTCTTTTTCTAATATCCCACCTCTTTCCTTAGAACTACTTCGCTGCCCCCCAACAACTTAACGGCCAGGGTCAAATCATCGGACACACTCACTTCACTGTTGAGGAACTCCCTGACGGTGTCACTCAGACTAACCCTCTCGACTCTCGTGACTTCGTCTTCTTCAAGGGTATCAATGATCCCGATGCCGGTGGTGTCGCTTCTGCTGCTGTCGACGATGGTCTCCCAGCCGGTTCTTACCGCGTCTGCTCAATCAACTCTGCTGCCAACCACCAGCCTGTCATCGTCCCCGTAGCACAACACGGATCTCTCGATGACTGCTCTTACGTGAGGCTTTTCCTTTTTAGGTTATAAAGTTTTACTGACTTGGTATGTTTCTTAGTTCACTATTGGTGGTGCTGCTGCTGGTGCCGCTGCTGGTGCTGCTAACAATGCTGCCGCCGGTGCCGCTGCTGGTGCTGCTGATGCTGGTGCCGCTGCCGGTGCCGCTGGTGCTGCTGCTGGTGCTGCCGATGCTGGTGCCGCCGCTGGTGCTGCCGGTGCTGCTGCTGGCGCTGCTAACCAGGTTTGTCTATTTCTTTTCATATGTTTCTTACTGGTATCTAAACTACCTCTAGGGTGCCGCTGCTGGTGGTGCTGCTGCCGGTGCTAATGGTGCCGCTGCCGCTGGTCAAGGTGCTCAGGCTGGTGCTCAAGGTCAGGGTGCTCAGGGTGCTCAGGGTGCTCAAGGCCAAGGTGCTCAAGGTGGTGCTCAAGGCCAGGGTGCCCAAGGTGCTCAAGGTCAAGGTGCCCAAGGTGCTCAAGGTCAGGGTGCTCAAGGCCAAGGTCAACAGGGTGGCGCTCAGGGCCAGGGTGCTCAAGGTGCTCAAGGTCAAGGTGCCCAAGGCGCTCAAGGCCAAGGCCAGCAAGGTGGTGCCCAAGGACAGGGTGCTCAAGGTCAAGGTCGCCAGGGCGGTCAAGGAGGTCAGGGAGGCCAACGTGGCGGCAACAACAACCGTCGCTTCGTCCGCTTCGCTCGTGAGAACTGAAGGATGTGATCTGTTTGAGGCTTGCTTTATTTGAGGAGAATGGGTCGTCACGGATCGAGAAAGATAGAGAGTTGCTGTTTCCCATTTGATTTGGAGTTATTGGTCACGTTTCACCTCACACCCAACAGACAACGGTCAAAGGTTTTTACATACCTCGTTTTTAATTCGTATGTAGGCTACCTACGTGAGTGAACCGAATAAAAAGTAAGCTAGTTGAAAGAAAAACATTATTTTGCAAAAACAAACTACATTTGCCGACTGTCTTTGTCTTTTGGCTCTTGCACTCATGACGTCTCATCGACCCAACTTCACACGTCTCCAATCACTCCTTCAAAAACCCATTCAGATTGAGGCCTCGGATGGACGTGTTTTTGTGGGCTTGTTTGCCGGGACAGATAAATTACTCAATATCCTCCTTGCGAACGCAGAAGAGTACAAGGAGATGCAAAGTCTGACGGATGGAGATCAACCTCGCTATGTTGGCCAAATCCTAGTACCCTGGAAACTAGTCGTCAAGGTACATGCAGAAGACCCAGAAGGAGAAAAGGCGAAGAAGCAAGCATTATACATTTGAAATGCGTCGGTGGCTCGGTGAGTACATAGTTTGCCATGATACTCTCTTTCTTTTCAAACAGTTCTGATTTTTGAAAAGTACATTTATCTAGCTTTGACCGGTGAGACAGATATACCATACATGCAAGGTGCGCCTCCATGTTACTGCGGTATATATGGAATCATTCATCCTTCCTCAAGCAAGCTGCTGGTGCACTTTGAAGCGTTCCCACTTTTGTTAAACATTCAAAGTGGCAATAGCTCCATCGGGCTTCACAACGCAGCAATCCAAGTCCACCACAAGGTGTTGCCCTCGTTTGAATCCGTCTGCCGTTTGCGAGCAGTCCTCTTTGAAAGCTCAGACGACCAATTAGAGGAAGAAGAAAGATAATTTCAGGTTTAAACTTTTATCAACCACCTGTATCACAGTACAGTAGAATTCTACACAAACAACCATAAAGGTACATTTTTTGTATGGCAAGCAAAAATCGATAACAAAGATACACAACTAAAATTGAATTCCGCCTTTCAACGACCTGTCCACGGCGCACCGTAAGTACCAGGCTGCTGAGGTTGCAACGCTGATCGCTGTTGTTGTTGCTGCTGCTGTGGATACATGCCCTGAGGCGGAGCCATCGGCATACCATAAGCCTGGCGGTACTGTTGTTGCTGTTGTTGCCCAGAAACTGGGTATGCAAAGGCCGGTGCTGTTACAGGGTGCGGCGGAACTTGTTGGGTGGATGGAGTGGTGAAATAGGGATGAGAGAGCGCTTCAGCGGCTGTTATCCGCTCTTTTGGATCGAATTTAAGAAGTCGTTCAAGAAGATCGAGAGCTAAATTAGATATGGGTGAGATTCGAGGACGAAAAGGATACAAGTAGGTTATCCATACCTTGTGGTGAAGCTGTTGGGACTACAGATTGGAACGGCATTTTGGGGTAATAGGGATATTGCTTTAGCTGAATTTCTGGCTATACAAGGAAAGACTTAATTTCCATAATAGACTTCTCATAGTGCCAAGAGGAACTACGTACTGAATCTCTGAACATGCTCTGGAATTGAGCATCAGTAGGCGTCCCAATAATTCTCATGATACGGATAAGCTGATCCTGGTTGTCCTTCCCCCGAAACAGTGGTACTCCACTAATCATTTCGGCAAAGATGCATCCGCAAGACCAGACGTCGATAGGTGTGCTGTAAGTCCGCGATCCCAGCAGAACGTCGGGCGCTCGATACCACAACGTAACAACCTGGAATTAATGTATGAGAATCTCCAAGCTGCACGGATGCAGAGATGTTAACAAACCTCATTGAGAAAGTATTGACTGGAACACCAAACGCTCTAGCCAAACCAAAATCACCCAACTTCAATTCTCCTTTCCGGTTGATCAACAAATTCTGAGGCTTCAAATCTCGATGCAACACTTGATTTTCATGGCACACAGCTGTTCCCTTCAGGAGCTGGTACATGAAGCTCTTGACGATTTCAGGAGAGAGAGCCCCACGATCCCCGTTCTGGTCCATATACTTCTTCAAATCCTGCTCGCAATATTCGAAGATGAGGACAAGCTTGCTCTCAGTGTGAATGACATCGTGAAGTCGTAGGATGTTGACATGCTTCAGCTCTTTCATGAGTGAAATCTCGCGGATAGCTGTTGAAGGTGTTCCTTCTTCGGCATCGAGGTGGATTTCTTTCAAAGCGACGATCTCATTGTTGGTGCGATTACGACCCTGGATATATTTTATATTAGTGAGCATTTGGATATACTGTACAAGAAGAGAAGTGGTCACCTTGTACACTGTGGCATAGGTTCCCTCGCCTTAAGACATTATCAGCCTTGCTCATTTCGTATGCATCCAATTCGAACCTAGTTTCTCTAGCTACATATGTGTATCAGCCTTTAATTCATTCGTTCTCAATTGAACAATATACCTGAACGTAGTTGCTCATTTGGACTAGTAGGGAGAGAGATGATGGAAGTTCAGAACAAAGTGCGATAGCCTTTAGTGAACTTGGGCGCCCACTCATATGGGTCTTTGTTTTTACCGTCACTCTATAGCTTTCTTCACGCGCTGTACATCACCCTTATGATCATGAGCTCCGCTGGTATTGGATTTAGCATCTCCCTTCCAGAGGAGCTCTTATTCCGCATCTTTACCTTGAGTATCGAAGACGGCTATCCACAAACCATCGCCCCGCTGCTCTTCCTCTCCAAGTCGATTTACTACTGGTATGTTCTTATCCTCCGGGTTGTGGCGAACTTAAATATAATTAAAGCAGGGTCTTACCTCAACTATACCACACTCTGGATCTTCGCGGGGAAGACGCTTCGAAGGGTGGCGTGCATCGAAAACGGCTAATCAAGTTGTCGAACCCGACACATTTATCTTCCTTGGTTCGAAGAGTCAAATGTGGCAGCGGCGTTTGGTCATTCTCTTTTGCACCTTTCACCAGTCTCACTCATCTTTCCCTCTGCAAAAGAATAGGTCTCAAGATTTGGGATGCTGAAACTATTGTACAGCTGTCACTAGAAGAACTAATAATTGAGAATTGGGCGGACCGGATTTGCTTTCGGAGAGCCGTCAAGTCTGACCCGCCACTTTGTGCTTCTCTTCGACGTTATGGGCTCTCGGATCCTCGTTGGTCTATTGAAGCATCCACATGGGGGCATTTTCTAAATCTCACCCATTTTTTAATCTTGTATAACGGAACGAATGTAGTGGACCCCTCTTATCTTCAAGTATTGCTGAGTAAAGAGGGGTTCAAGTGCATATTGTATGTACTTCCTTGGACAGATCGAGATCATCCTGCTTTTAAACTAGTCGAAGAGGGAGTAGATGTCATTCGGGATCGTAGAATTGCAGTTTTGCGGGACGGCCCTCCCCACCTAGATTGGAATAGTGAGACAAAGCTTCCTTTCTGGCCCATGCACGAGAATATGTGGAGACAGGCAGAAGAGATGATTGAACAGAACCCTAACCCAGAGGTTCGTCCTGTTGTTTCTTCTTTTATCTAGATAGTTTATCTCATCATTCGCTTGTAGAAATTTACAGCCGGCAACTTCGTGTAATCGCTCCCGTTGAGATCTTGAGTTCATGGATCACTGCCTTACCGTCCACGCGTGCTCCTTGTGTATTGGCTGACAATAGTTACTAACTACTGCCTGCTCTTCAAAAATTTGAATAAATAACCCGTCCTTACGAGATTTTTGGGTGGTTTCTGTTGTCTACACCCAGGTTCGCAATAGAGGAATTGGGAAATCCCATAGAGAATCAGACCGGCGATACACCATCCATCTAACTTTCTGCTAGAAAAGAATACAGATTCAATTTCAAATCAATCACTATCTTCGTCGTCGTCATCACTGTACTCCTCTGCCTCGTCGTCGATAAAACCATTCGCACCTCCAAAAGCGCTATCCTCGCTGTCCTCATCGTCTTCATCATCATCACTACTTTCGCTTGCATCACTATCTTCAACACCACCCAACTCAATATCTTCCACACTTCCTTCGCTTTGTCTCTCAATATCAACATCAGCGTCAAGCATGTCTTCGTCTCCGTCTTCATCTTCGTCTGAAGAACTCTCGCCTTCGACATAGTGAGAGACTTTCGTCGTTGGTTTTGGATGTGTCATGGGTGCAGCGGCTGAGGAAGAAGATGCAGAAGACCGAAGTTCAATTTGTGTAAGAACCATGTCAAGACGACCACTAAGAGATATGAGACTTTCTTGAATAGCCAGCCGATTCGTGAGAGTTGAATGTAGTTTCGCAAGTCTAGCGACGAGATCTGGCATCTGTAAATTGAAAGAAAGGAGATAGAGGAGTCAGCAGTCGTTCATACGTCCCGGAAGCGAGGTCAACTTACACTCAGTAAATGCCCACTATGTACAACAAGCACGGTCCGAACCCACTCCACCAAAGTTCTGCCCCTCTGCGCACTCGCACCTCCACCCCCAGCACCTGCTTTTGCACCTCTCCCTAACCTCTCGACACACGCATTAATTAAAGGTACTGCAAGCTGACTAGGCAGCTTCCGCACCGTGTTGCGTATCAGCGCAGCATCTGAGTGGGCAAGACACGTTTCGAGAAGTTTTGCATCAGAAGAATGAAGAGCCTGGATGAGCGTGCGTGTGAGAGAGGAGGCGGGGACAGCAGTTATAGCACGGTCTGCTCGTTTTTTCGCTTTTTTGGATAAAGGGTGAGGTTCATCGTCTTCTGAAGAGGCAGCCGACTCATCGTCATTGGTATGAGGTGCTCGATCTCCCGAAATGGCTGTAAGGCGTTGACCGAGCGACAGTTCAGCAATGTCAATATCCAGCTCCCCTTCGATAGTTTTAGACGCGAGGTCATCCATTTCCTCGTCCTGACCAAGTTCAGCACCGCTGCGAACTGCAGTAGATGCGTTTTCGGCGTAGCGTCGGTTGGGAATGAGGGCAGCTTCATTTGTAGCTGTTTTGAGGAGTTCAGCAGTAACATCTTCGAGTTTAAGTTCTGCAAGGTGCTGGCCCAGTTGATCTAGATATTCCTTTCGAGGCGTGAGGTTCCAAAGCATATTTTCGAGGATAGATGGACTTACGAGTATGTCAAAGACAGGTTTTACACCACCAGCTAGACGAGCAACTTGAATTTTGCCAGGTGCATCAGGTAAGAATGTTGCGTCAACAATTTTGGCACTTGTGCTTGATCGTTTCGACGAGACGGTCACAGCTGTACGAGGGAGCAATGTAGGTACTTTGTGTTGTGTCTGCTTTGAGCCAGCGGGAACAACGAGTTCGCCGGGGACAGGGAAGAGCAGGACTTTTCCAGCGGTGTCAACTGTGAGCAAAGTTGTCGAAGAGCCTCCATACATTATGGTCCTTGGGGGAGACTCCAAGGGAATTGATGCAACCATTTCTCCTTCATCAATCTCTTCACCAGGAATTTCCCATAGACAGAGTACACGGTCTCCATCTGCTCCTGAAACAAAACGCGTCGGTGGTGTTTGTGAAGAATCCCAGCGAAGAATATGAATTGGGGATGCATGACCAGTAAAGGAAGCCAGGACATCGCTGGATTTTTGAGTGTTGAGATCGGTTGACTCGGAGAGCGAAAGCAAGCGGAGAGTATGGTTGGCTGCCAGAATTTCTGGGTCTTCATCCTGTTCATAAGCGCGAGGTAGAATGCACGAATACGGTATCCGATCATCTGAGGTCCATGAACCAGATATTTCGCCTGTAGAGAGATTCCATAGACGAATGGTAGCATCAGCATTGGAAACCCAGAGCATCGACTTGTCTTGGGCTCCGGCAACAGAAAGAACTGAGGAGGAGCTAGCAGGCCGGGATAAGGTCGAGAGTATACGAGCTTGAGAAGGTGAAAAAATCAATAATGAACCATTGTCCAGACCGAGAATGACGACTTCGATATCATTTGTGGATTCGGGACCGGTACTTGCCCGTTTCTTCCGTTTCTTTTTCTGTGGAGGTTGTTGGTCTGTTTCTAATGAGATGGATCCCCATGAGATATGGGATACTGTGGATGTTTCCACGATATGTTCGGCAATAGAGGATGCCGTTGCTGTATCATACACCCGAAGTCTGTGCTTGTCGATGGCAAGGGAGACCAGGGCAAAATGGTTTCCAGAAGGGGAGAATGCAGAACGAGAGGAAACAACAGATGAATCGCTAACTGCAGGCTGCGATATAATCGAGGTGGCAGCAGGCTTGCTTTTCGTTTTGCTTCGAGCCATGGCGTCAAAGAAGTTGAGAAGGAAAAGTTTTGACTGTTTAGGGTGGGCGCTTAGTTCGCGGACGCGAGATGCTGTGGCGTTTCTTGGGCTTTCTTCAGACGACCACGAGTCACTCTAATCGATGAACTACGTTCAGGTAAAGCTTTCATCTCGCTCGATTCCATCCTCCTCATTAAAACTCATCAGCTCGAGAAACTCGGTATGCTTTCATCCTTTCCTTGTCAACAGTAGGTTTTTGACCTGTTTCTTCCACAGGTGAAGGCACTTATGCCACTGTTTACAAGGTCCGTCTCGCTACGCCGCAAAATTTATAACCTGATTATCAAATTCTTTGCTAGGGCCGCTCCCGCACCAATAATGAAATTGTCGCCCTGAAAGAAATTCACCTCGATGCGGAGGAGGGAACACCGTCCACAGCCATCCGCGAAATCTCGCTTATGAAGGAGCTTAAACACGTCAACATTGTTCGCCTCTACGATGTAATCCACACGGAAACCAAACTTGTTCTCATCTTCGAGTTCTGTGAACAGGACTTGAAGAAATACATGGACCAACACGGTGATCGTGGTGCCCTTCCACCAGACACGGTTCGGAGTTTCATGTACCAACTCCTCAAGGGCACCGCGTTCTGTCACGAGAACCAAGTTCTTCATCGTGATTTAAAACCTCAGAACTTGCTCATCAACCGTAAAGGCGAATTGAAGCTGGGTGACTTTGGTTTAGCACGCGCCTTTGGCGTTCCAGTCAACACATTCTCAAACGAGGTCTGAGCTTGATTCCGTTTTGATCCTTTCACGCAATCTGTTTAAC
This sequence comes from Flagelloscypha sp. PMI_526, assembly GCA_021399455.1. Taxonomy (NCBI): domain Eukaryota; kingdom Fungi; phylum Basidiomycota; class Agaricomycetes; order Agaricales; family Niaceae; genus Flagelloscypha; species Flagelloscypha sp. PMI_526. Next base: position 52,696 of record JAJTUO010000141.1, read on the forward strand.
TCTGCTCTGATAGGTTGTTACTCTGTGGTACCGCGCTCCTGACGTTCTCCTTGGATCTCGCACATACAGCACTTCGATCGACGTTTGGTCCTGCGGTTGCATTTTTGCAGAGATGATATCTGGTGTTCCTCTCTTCCGTGGTCGGGATAACCAGGATCAACTCCTGCATATCATGCGGATTATTGGAACTCCATCAGACGCACAGTTCCAAAAGATTTTCAAAGACTCGGTATGTTCGCCTTCTTTCTCCTCCAGTTTTTTAAAGATCTTGATACGAGGGTTTCTAGCCTGAAATTCAATTGAAACAATACCCCCGCTACCCTAAGATGCCCTTCCAAACTGTCGTTCCCAAAGCATCACCACAGGGTCAGGATGATGTCCCTTCACTTTTCAAACTTCTAACTCGACGTTTAGCTCTCGACCTCCTCGAACGTCTCCTCAAATTCGACCCTCAAGATAGAATTTCCGCAGCTGAAGCCCTCTCACACCCATACTTTACGTCAACGTCCTCTCAAGTCCCTTACCCAATGGCAGCTGCAGGGACCATGCCTCCACCAGCGTACAACTATCCCCATCCCCATGCCCAGCAGCAACAGCAGCAGCAGCAATATCGGCAAGTATACAGTCAACAACAACAGCAACAACAACAACAACAACAACCTTATGGCAATCAGATGTTACAACAACAACAGCCTTCGACGTATGGGGCCCCTTGGCAAGGACGTTGAATGGGTTATTATTTTTTGGGACTGTCACTTATATTTTCTCTCTCGCTATCGAACCTGCTACCCTACCCAATGTCTCTCGCATACATATAGTGTGAACACTATCACGATATCGTTTCTTGTCAACATTCAGACTTTTCTTTCTCACATTATATTGGTGGTTGTACATAGCTCACTTGGAATTTGAGTTTTCTTGTGTTTTAAATATAATTTGTTATTTGGGTGAACATGGATAAACGGTAAATGACAAGCAAATGTATCAAGAGCTTAATACGTAGTTACATATGCATATTGAAGTCCACTTCTCTTCACCGTCGCTTATTTTTGTAAAGCTTTAAGAATGGCCTCGCCGACACCAACAGCACTAGCAGGATTTTGGCCAGTAATCAGGTTGCCATCAACGACAGCTTTTGCTTGCCAAGGGTCTGCCTTCACATAGCTTCCACCCAAAGTAGTAATCTTATCTTCGAGGAGGAAAGGGATGTCCTAGAAGTGGTGATAAATGGGCTATTTCAAGAAAAGGACGTATATATAAATGAAGGCTGACTTCCTGCAAGTGCTCGTCTTCAACGTTTGAGAAACCAGTGAAGGTCTTTCCTTTGAATATGGACTGTCCTGATGAATCGACTGCTCCAACAAGTGCTCTGTGATTCTCGTTTGAATGAATCCTAGAATCAAGGTTTTTCGAAGGTATGGGGCTTACGCAGGACCGTGGCAGACAGCAGATACGATCTTTCCACTCTGGAAAAATTCGGATGCAAGTTTTGCATTTTCGGGTAGACTCGCCACTAGAAAGGGATCGTGAGCCTGTTGCTTCCATGTTCGATGAAGGGGCACATACAGTCAATCACTGGACCGTGGCCACCTACATAACTAAGTAGGAACCCCAAAAACGTGAGTTGGTTGTGAAAATATCCATAGGATAGTAAAAGACGAACAATATAGCATCGTAGTCGGACGCTTTCACTTCCGAAAGGGTTTTGGTATTTTCAAGTTTCTCCTTGATGATAGGATCCTGGAGAAATTTCACACTCTCGTCGTCATCCTTAAACATCTCAACAGAAGTTGGATCAACAAGTGGATTCGGTCCTTTGGGTGCAGCAAAGTCAATGGATGCGTGTGGTGCAAGGACATAGTATGGATGGGCAGCTTCAGGCAGAAACTATAATGCATTCGCAAAGAATAGTCAGCTACATGAGTAAATGGAGATAATTGAGGAAGGTCACCCAGCCTGTCTTTTTGCCTAAAAGGGTGGTATCGGCGGAAGTTAGAACGAAGAGAACAGAAGGGGGCATTGTGGAGGTGTAGTCTGGGGTCAGAATAACGATTCTAGGGCTTTGCTTTGAGCCTTTTATCCCTATTGCTAACCGATGTCTGAGTCATCCTCTCCAATTTGTGACAATGTCATCCGCGATAGGAATCAGTGGGCGTGGATCTAGACACATTGTATCCGGAGCAAATTAAATGGGAGTGGAGGGTGCTTCATGGACGAGGCGGAGCCGTAGGGGCATATCAACAAAGGTGTGATGGCTCTAAGGCCAAACACGCCCAGCCAAGCCAAATATTTGAAGATTCCTATCCATTTGCACCGGATTGATGCGCATATTAGGTGTTATATCAGCACGAGAGCAAACCAGTAGCCGTATCCTCAGTGTGGCGGGCAGACAAAGCTGCAACACCCATTGGTCGTAACACCTTAGCTTACGAAACTTGTTTGAAAGAAAAAAAGGTTAGCACTTGTTCTTGGAATGTTACATGAAGTGCAGAATTTGAAGATAGAAAGTTCACAAGAAGGTTGATACTAAAGTGCAACCCAATCGGTTGCTGTCCACTTTTTTGCTTCCGCGCCACCAACACCCAGGTTGCGAACTTGAACGCGTAGACGCTGGTGTCTCCTATGGAGGTTGTTTTTGCTTCCTCTGCCAATGCATTAGATTATATATCTCACATATGTACACGAAGGCATTCACAGGTGGAAATTCGTCTACGGCTGCGGCCGTGACGTTCATCACCTTCGTCCAGGACCTCAAGAAGAAATCCAAATCATGGGGACCGATGATTGACCTTTGCGCAAATGGAGAGAAAACACTCGAACGATTCAGATACCAATTCCCCGACGACTGGCTTTACAGCGACCAACTGAGAGGAGAATGGAGCGCATACAACGAAATCCTTAAGCGAAAGAACGATTCTATTCAAGAACAGCTTGGTTCGTGTTTGCTCCGTCCGAAATTGGGAGAATCCATATATTTAAAAACAATCCTTTAGCTGGTTTGCAACTCAAGATTGTCGCCCAGGACAAGATTGTCGAGAACAAGATCAACGAGCTCATTGCTGGCTGGGAGCAGACCCGCCCAGTTCAAGGCAACATGAGTGCAGACACCGCCATGAACACGATCAACGTCTTCGAAGGCAAGCTGAACCGTGTTCAAGAAGAATATGACCTCGTCTGTCGTGCGAAAGAGGCCCTCGACCTTGAACTCAATCGCCACACGCGTCTTGAACCTGTTTTTGAGGAGCTTCGCGACCTCAAGGCAGTTTGGACAGCTTTGTCCGGAATTTGGGCTCAGATAGGAGAGCTCAGAGAGCTTTCCTGGGCGACCGTTCAGCCCCGCAAACTCAGACAGCAGTTGGATGGGCTTCTCAACTCTACCAAGGAAATGCCTACTCGCATGAGGCAATACGCTGCTTTCGAATACGTCCAAGATATCCTCAAGGGACTTCTCAAGTCCAACTCCATCATTCTTGACCTTAAATCAGAGGCACTCAAGGACCGTCACTGGAAGCAACTCTTCAAGAATTTCAACCTACCCTCATCAATCAGTCTTAACCTGTGCGCAGCTTTTTTTTCGAAAATTGTCGTGTTGTATCTGACGATATTCCTAGGATGACTTTGGGTCATGTTTATGACATGGACCTCAAACGCAACGAATCCATTATCCGAGAGGTCATCGTGCAAGCTCAAGGCGAAGTATGAAACTTGTACTGCTACCTTTAAAAGATGATGCTGACATTTAATATAGATGGCTCTCGAAGAATACATCAAGCAAGTTAAAGAAATCTGGACCAACTATACCCTCGATCTGGTCAACTACCAGAACAAGTGCCGCCTCATCCGTGGATGGGACGACCTATTCAACAAGTGTAGCGAGAATCTGAACTCGCTCACCGCCATGAAGCTCTCCCCGTACTACAAAGTTTTTGCTGAAGAAGCTGGCTCGTGGGAGGAAAAGCTCAATCGTATTCATGTCCTTTTTGGTAATGATTCTTCGGTGCTGGTCTTTCGACTTACTCATGTGATCTTTAGACGTGTGGATTGATGTCCAGCGTCAGTGGGTGTACCTTGAGGGCATTTTCTCTGGCAGTGCCGATATCAAACACCTGCTTCCTGTCGAAAGTGCTCGCTTCAACAACATCAACTCCGAGTTTTTGACCGTTATGAAGAAGGTCTACAAGTCACCGTTCGTTCTCGATGTCATGAACATCCAGGGTATCCAGAAGAACCTTGAGCGCCTCGCTGACCTGCTCAACAAGATTCAGAAAGCCCTTGGTGAATACCTCGAGAGGGAGCGTTCATCCTTCCCTCGGTTCTATTTCGTTGGTGACGAAGATCTCCTCGAGATTATCGGTAATTCAAAGGATATTCTGAGAATCATGAAACATTTGAAGAAAATGTTTGCTGGCATTTCGACGGTCCAGCTGGACGAGGAGCTGACAGAAATTCGTGGCATGGCTTCGAGGGAAGGAGAAGAAGTGATATTTACGGAGCCCATTTTACTCAAGGACTATCCCAAGATTAACGACTGGCTTGCGAGGATCGAGGCGATGATGCGCGTTTCTCTTGCCAGTCTCCTTTCTCAAGCAGTGGCCGAACTCCAAACATTTTACGGTGTCGGCGCTCCTCTCGGCAAAGACCAATTCATGGCTTGGATGGAGAAATATCCTGCTCAGCTCGTCACGCTAGCCGTTCAAGTCGCCTGGACGGCCTCAGTCGAGTCATGCCTAGAGGTTGGAAAATCTCCTGACCCCCCGCTGGAAACGATCCACCAAGCTCTCGACCTCCTCGCCGATATCGTCTTGCAGGAACTCTCTCCTGTCACTCGTCGAAAGAGTGAACATCTCATTACTGAGCTCGTCCACCAGCGTGATGTCACTCGAGCATTGCTGCAGCAGAAGGTTCTTGACTCGAAGCACTTTACGTGGTTGTACCAGATGCGCTTTTATCTGGATACCTCCATATCAGATCCTCTGGACAGGTTGGCCATTCGAGTTGCAGATGCAAGTTTCCCCTATGGATGGGAGTATTTGGGTGTACCGGATAGGCTTGTTCAGACGCCTTTGACGGACAGAGTGTACCTGACACTCAGTCAGGCATTGGATAATCAATTGGGTGGATCTCCTTTCGGACCAGCAGGAACTGGTATGTCTTTGTATTTTTTACATAAACTGCAAGTATTGACCAACTACCATAGGTAAAACGGAGTCCGTCAAAGCGCTCGGTGTTCAGTTGGGCCGCTTCGTCCTCGTCTTCTGTTGTGACGAGACTTTCGATTTCCAAGCCATGGGTCGTATTTTTGTTGGACTATGTCAGGTCGGTGCTTGGGGATGCTTCGATGAATTCAATCGTCTCGAGGAGCGCATTCTCAGCGCTGTCTCCCAACAAGTGCAAAGCATTCAACAGGGTCTTGCCGCCTTGGTTAAGAACCCAAATACAGAGATCGAGCTCGTCGGAAAGACCCTGAAGCTCAACAAGAATATTGGCATTTTCATTACCACGAATCCAAACTATGCCGGTCGCTCTCAACTTCCCCCCAACTTGACAAAATTGTTCAGACCGTGAGTTCATTGTTTGGTTAGCTTCGCAATGTTGACTTTTTTCGCAGAATGGCCATGACGCGCCCCGATCGAGAACTCATTGCCCAAGTCATGCTGTTCTCTCAAGGTTTCCGAACTGCAGAAACACTTGCCTCTAAGATTGTCCCCTTCTTCAACCTTTGCGACGAACAACTTTCGCCACAACCCCATTACGACTTTGGTCTTCGTGCCCTCAAAGCAGTATTAGCCAGCGCTGGTATCCTCAAGCGTGAGAGGCTCTTAACAGCAAGCGGAGAAGACGGTGACAGCGGACTGTCGGATGCCATCTCGGAGCAGATCATCTTGATTCAGAGTGTGACTGAAACAATCGTGCCTAAGCTTGTAGCAGATGACGTTCCTTTGTTGACTACGTGAGATAGACATTTTCCCTTCTTTGCGTTAACCGATGTTTATGGGCTAACTTATTTTCTCAGCCTACTCGCCGATGTCTTCCCTGGTGTAGACTACATGCCAGTTGACTTGGAGGCACTCAAGGAACAAATCCTCAAGGTCTGCGCTGAACGTCGGCTCGTAGATGGGGATAAATGGATTGCGAAGATTCTTCAGCTCTACCAGATCCAGAAGATTCAGCACGGTCTCATGATGGTCGGCCCCTCTGGTACTGGGAAGACGCAAGCTTGGCAGGTGTTGCTAGCCGCTCTGCAACGCCTTGACGGCATTGAAGGCGTTTCGTATGTCATTGATCCCAAGGCCATGCACAAAGATGCCTTGTACGGAACGCTGGATCAGACGACGAGAGAGTGGAACGATGGACTGTTCACCCATGTTTTGAGAAAGATTGTAGACGATGTTCGTGGAGAGAGCGGAAAGAGACATTGGATTATTTTCGACGGCGACGTCGATCCTGAGTGGGTTGAAAATTTGAACAGGTGAGAGTGTTTTGTCTCATCTACGCTCATGGTCTAAATCCATATTTTACTCCAGCGTTCTCGATGATAACAAGTTGCTGACGTTGCCTAATGGTGAACGTCTGAATCTTCCTCCCAATGTGCGAATCATGTTCGAAGTCGAACATCTCAAATATGCGACACTCGCCACTGTTAGTCGTTGTGGTATGATTTGGTTCAGCGATGACGTCGTCGAACCAAGTATGGTATATCGCAATTATCTGGATACATTAGCTTCCGATCCACTCGACGCAGAGGATGAAGAAGGTGTCGAAGTCGTATCCCGTCGTGCAGATTCCTCCGCCGATCCAGCATCTTCACCTCACCTCGCTACTCAAAAACAAATCGCTGCCGTCCTCGAAGGTTACTTCCAGCCCAACGAACTCGTGGACTCTGCGCTTGAGTTTGCCAGTACCATTGAGCATATTATGGATTTCACTGTCACGCGCGCTCTCAACACCCTCTTTTCGCTCCTCAACAAGACTGTCCGGAATGTCATCGAATATAATATCCAGCATTCGGACTTCCCTCTTAGCGCTGAGAAAGTCGAGCAGTACGTCAACAAGCGTCTGCTTGTCAGTATTATTTGGGCGTTCTCCGGCGATGCGAAGTTGGATCTTCGAGCAGAGATGGGCGAGCATTTAAGCAAGCAAACTGCTATCGACCTCCCACCCATGGCACCAGGAGCTTCGCTTCTCGATTACGATGTCCAGGTCTCGAATGGCGAGTGGATGGGATGGCAGTCGAGAGTTCCTACTATCGACATTGAAGCCCACGCTGTCACTGCATCCGATGTCGTTGTCCCTACTATTGACACCGTCCGCCACGAAGAAGTCCTCTACTCCTGGCTGTCGGAGCACAAGCCGCTGATGCTCTGCGGTCCTCCTGGATCAGGGAAAACTATGACACTCTTCAGCGCTCTCCGGAAGCTCCCTGACATGGAAGTTGTCGGCCTCAATTTCTCGAGTGCTACGACACCTGAGCTCATCTTGAAGACTTTTGAGCAGTACTGCGAGTATCGCAAGACCCCTAACGGCGTCGTTCTCGCTCCAGTCCAAATCGGTCGTTGGCTTGTCGTCTTCTGTGACGAAATCAACCTGCCTGCTGCCGACAAGTATGGCACACAGCGTGTTATCTCCTTCATCAGGCAGCTCGTCGAATCTGGAGGGTATTGGAGGACCACCGACATGGCTTGGGTTAGGATGGAACGCATTCAATTCGTCGGCGCCTGTAATCCTCCTACTGACCCCGGTCGTGTCCCACTCACCCATCGCTTCCTCCGTCACGCTCCTCTTGTTATGGTCGACTATCCTGGCGAGCTCTCTTTGAAACAAATTTACGGCACCTACAATCGAGCCGCTCTCAAGGTTGTGCCTAACCTTCGTGCCTACTCGGAGCCACTAACAGACGCTATGGTTACATTCTACCTTGCATCTCAGAAACGATTTACGAGCGATGTCCAAGCCCACTACGTTTACAGTCCTCGTGAACTCACTCGTTGGGTTCGTGGTGTCTATGAGGCCATCAAGCCTCTCGAGATGTTAACAGTCGAGGGTCTAGTTAGGGTATGGGCTCATGAAGCTCTCCGCCTATTCCAAGATCGTCTCGTCACAGAAGAGGAGAAAAACTGGACTGATGAGCACATTGACTCTGCTGCGATGGAGCACTTCCCTACAATCAATAAGGACGAAGCACTGAGCCGACCCATTCTCTTCTCCAACTGGACCTCCAAGAATTATATTCCTGTTGATCGAGAGACACTCAGAGAATACACGAAGCAACGTCTACGGGTATTTTACGAAGAAGAACTTGATGTGCCTCTTGTGTTGTTCAACGATGTCCTCGATCACGTCCTCCGCATTGACCGTGTCTTCCGTCAGATTCAAGGGCACTTGTTGTTGATAGGTGTCAGTGGCAGTGGCAAGGTAATCCTCAACTTTATGAATACGTGTTCCTTTATAACTCACTTCTGAGTAGACTACCCTGTCTCGCTTTGTCGCTTGGATGAATGGTCTGAGCATCTTCCAGATCAAGGTATCAAACAAATACACTGGCGACGATTTCGACGAAGATTTGCGGACCGTCCTTCGTCGTTCCGGGTGCAAAGGCGAAAAAGTCTGTTTCATTATGGACGAGTCAAATGTTCTTGACTCTGGTTTCCTGGAGCGGATGAACACCCTTCTCGCCAACGCAGAAGTTCCTGGTCTCTTCGAAGGCGACGAGCACGCTGCATTGATGACAGCTTGCAAGGAAGGCTCTCAGCGTGACGGCCTCATGCTCGACTCACACGAAGAACTTTACAAATGGTTTACCGGCCAGGTCGCTAAAAATCTTCACGTCGTATTCACGATGAATCCTCCTGAAAACGGTCTTGCTTCTCGGGCTGCCACATCTCCTGCCCTATTCAATCGTTGTGTCCTAGATTGGTTTGGTGATTGGTCAGACCAGGCTTTCTACCAAGTCGGCATGGAGTTCACAAACACGATTGACCTCGACCTTCCCTCCTACGCTGCGCCTATCAACTTCCCGATAGCATATCGAGGTTTGGAGATGCCGCCTGTCCACCGAACGGCTGTCGTCAACGGCCTCGTTCACGTTCATCAGTCGCTACACCAGATCAACCAGCGGCTCAGTCGACGACAGGGACGTTATAACTATGTCACCCCCCGTCATTATCTTGACTTGTATGTTCATTCCCCTTCCTCTTGACTATTTTTAAATCTCACGACACGGGCAGTATCAACCATTACGTTCGCCTCTATCGAGAGAAGCGAGACGAGCTGGAAGAACAACAGCGTCACTTGCACGTTGGCCTTGATAAACTTAAAGATACTGTGACTCAGGTTGAAGACCTCAGAAAAAGTCTGGCCATCAAGAGCACCCAGCTCAAAGCGAAGAATGTTGAGGCAGAGCAGAAGTTGCAATCTATGCTGAGCGGTCAGAAGGAAGCCGAGCAGCAAAAGGTTGCCTCCATCCAAATCCAGGCTGCGTTGGTTGAGCAAGAGAAGAACATCGAAGAACGGAAAGCAGTGGTTATGGCTGATTTGGCTGATGCTGAGCCTGCCGTGTTAGACGCACAAGCTGCTGTCAGCAATATAAAGCGACAGCATCTTCAGGAGGTCCGTGCTATGGCCAACCCTCCAGAAGCCGTCAAGATGGCTATGGAATCTGTTTGCACACTGCTTGGTCACAAGATCGACAGCTGGAGAACTGTTCAAGGCATCATTCGTCGTGACGACTTCATTACACGAATCGTACACTTTGACACCCCAACCCAGATGACGAAACAACAGCGCGAGATGATGAAGAAGGAATATCTCTCTCGCCCCAACTATAACTTCGATCAGGTTAATCGTGCGAGTAAAGCCTGTGGTCCATTGGTCAAGTGGGCTATCGCACAGGTGCGCTTCTCTGAAATTTTGAATAAGGTTGAACCTCTGCGCAATGAGGTGCAATCTTTGGAAGATCAAGCGGGGGCGACGAAGAAGCAGGCTGGAGAAATGGTGCAGATGATCGGGGAGCTCGAGAGGCAGATTGGGACGTACAAGCAGGAATATGCCTCCCTCATTGCTGAGACAGGTGCTATCAAGGCCGAGATGGATCGCGTCCAGGGCAAAGTAGATCGCAGCATGAAACTTCTCGAATCGCTGTCCTCCGAGCGTGGTCGTTGGGAGGATGGAAGCCGCACTTTCGAGGCTGAGATGAGCACCATCGTTGGCGATGTTTTGCTCTCCGCTGCTTTCCTAGCGTATGCTGGCTTCTTCGACCAGCAGTATCGTGAGGGAATGTGGCAGGAGTGGGCTCATCATCTTAACGAGGCTGGGATCAAGTTTAAGCAAGAATTGTCGCTCACTGAATATCTCTCCACGGCAGATGATCGTCTCGGCTGGCAATCGAAATCCCTTCCAGCTGACACACTCACCACAGAGAACGCTATCATGCTCAAGCGTTTCGACCGTTATCCACTTATCATCGATCCTACCGGTCAAGCTACGACTTTCCTCGTCAATGAGTACAAGGACCGGAAGATCACCGTTACAAGTTTCCTTGATGAATCTTTCCTCAAAGTTCTAGAATCAGCCCTTCGTTTTGGAAACCCGCTTCTCATCCAAGACGTCGAGCATCTCGACCCTATTTTGAACGCGGTTCTTAATAAAGAAATTCGTCGTACTGGGGGTCGTGTCCTTATACGCCTAGGCAGTCAAGATATCGACTTCTCCCCCTCCTTTACCATGTTCCTTTCCACACGAGATCCTTCTGTCGAGTTTTCTCCCGACATCTGCAGTCGCGTTACCTTCGTCAACTTCACTATGACCCGAAGCAGTCTACAAAGTCAATCCCTCGACCAGGTTCTCAAAGTTGAGAGACCCGACACTGAAAGGAAGCGTACCGATCTCATGAAGGTTCAAGGAGAATTCCGCCTTCGTCTCAGAACCCTTGAGAAGCTTCTACTTCAGGCTCTAAACGAATCCACTGGAAACATCTTGGACGACGACAAAGTCATTGATACCTTGGAGACCCTCAAGCGTGAGGCGGCGGAAATCACATCCAAAGTCGAAGAGACCGATGTGGTCATGCAAGAAGTCGAGCAAGTCACGGCCGAATATTTACCTTTGGCCCAAGCCTGTAGTTCAGTTTATTTCGTTCTGGAGCAACTCAACCTCGTTAATCACTTCTACCAATTTTCCCTTCGATTCTTCCTTGACATTTTCGATTATGTCATTCATCACAACCCCAACCTCAAAGGTGTCACAGACTACGCCCGTCGGCGCGAGATTCTCGCAAACGATCTCTTCCTCGTCGTGTACCAGAGAACTTCGCGAGCACTTCTGTACCGAGATCACCTCATGCTGGCTGTTCTTCTTTCCCAGGTCAAACTACGCGGTCTTGAAGACATTACAGATGAGATGGATTTCCTGTTGGACAGCGGGGACGGTGCATCTGTTGCGGCCGTTGGATCACAGAGCCAGCAAACTGGTCCGTTCTCCCCAGAGCAACTTGCTCGGTTGGAGCATTATGCGAAGCACTCCATTTTCCGGCCTGTCCAAACACATTTCAACGAGAACGAAGATTCGTGGAGCTCATTCGTTCAGTCTACAACACCAGAGACCCTAGTTCCGAAGCCATGGGACCCCAGCTCTCGTAAGCTCCATTTTGAGCATTTCTTCGCTTAGTGTTTATCACATTTTCTAGCTGCTGTTGAAGCCATGCGCGATCTGTTGATTGTGAAGTGCTTGCGACCCGATCGGCTGTTACAATCCACTGCGGCCTTTGTGAAGGTGGTATTCCAAACTGAGCTCTCTGATATATCAACGTTCGATTTAGGTGACATGGTATCCAATGAAGTACCAGCAGCGACCCCTGTGGCTCTTGTCTCCGTCCCCGGATACGACGCCAGCTACAAAGTTGAAAACCTGATCTCAGCAGCTGGTGTGCGGAGTGCTTCGGTAGCCATGGGATCGCAAGAGGGCTTTACTTTGGCTGACCAAGCGATTGCAGCAGCTGCACGGCAAGGTACCTGGGTTCTGTTGAAGAACGTTCACCTAGCACCTTCATGGCTCGGACAACTTGAGAAGAAGCTCCAGTCACTCAATCCTCATCGGAATTTCCGTCTCTTCCTTACAATGGAAGCCAACCCCTCCATCCCTGTCAATATTCTCCGTCAGTCCCGCCTCATCATGAATGAACCACCTCCCGGTGTCAAAGCCAACCTCCTGGACTCTCTACGAGGAATCTCAGCCTCCCGTCTGGCCAATGGTCCGAACGAGAAGATACGCTTATACTTCCTCCTATCTTGGTTCCATGCAGTTGTACAGGAGCGTCTTCGCTATGCTCCCTTAGGCTGGAGCAAGTCGTACGACTTCAACGATTCGGATCTGGCGTCTGCCTTCAACACCATTGACACTTGGCTATCAGCTGCTTCGAAGGGTCGAGCTAATATAGATCCAGTTACAATTCCTTGGAACGCCCTTCGTACGCTTATCAAGCAATCTGTCTATGGTGGTCGTGTCGACAGCGACTTTGACCAACGCATCCTTGACGCATTTGTCGATGGTCTCTTTACTCCTGATGCCTATAATGTGGACTTCGACCTGGTGCCAAGAACTAATGAAGAACAAATTCTTGCTGTCCCTGACGGCACGAAGCTTGATCACTTTATGAGTTGGGTTCAGGGACTGCCAGATCGTGAACCCCCATCATGGTTGAGCCTTCCACCAACCGCAGAGAGAGTCATAGCCGTTGCCCAAGGCAAGCACCGACTCTCATCATCCATAATTAATTTTTGACCATTGTTTTCCAGGAAATGAATTAGTAGGCAAGCTACAGAAGATGCGAATGCTGGCCGATGATGATGACGGGGACGTTGCGACATCAGCCTCATCTTCTACTTCTGCGGCTCAACCTGCATGGATGCGGAATCTCATTGATCGTTGTCGAGAGTGGCTTGGACTGCTCCCTGCTGTATGAACTCCTTTTCGTCCTTAATCGGCTGCTCACCTAAAATTATTTAGAAATTGACTGTCATGGCGAAACAAAGCTCAGAACACCAAGATCCACTGTACCGTCTCTTCGCTCGAGAGGGTAGTATTGGCCGTCGTTTACTTGGACAGGTTCGAAAGGACTTGATGGATGTTGAGAAAGTATGTCTTGGAGAATTGAAGCAAACCAACCACCTTCGAGCTTTACTCAGCGCATTGACAAAAGGTTAGTTTAAGACGAATCGCCTTCCTATTACTCGCTTATGAATGTTCACAGGCACCATACCTCAACACTGGAGACGTTACAAAGTCGCCAAGGCTATGGGAGTTGGTGGCTGGATACCAGATTTCTCGCGTCGACTGAAACAGCTTGAGAACATTGCTGGACTCGACAACGTCAATAACCTGGAAGTCTGGCTTGGAGGGCTCTTCTTCCCAGAAGCATACATTACTGCAACTCGTCAAGCTGTTGCACAGAGGAAGCGATGGAGTTTAGAGACACTCCACATGAGATTAGACATCGAACGTGTTAATGATCCTTCTGGCTTTATTGTAGATGGTAAGTTGCTTCGAAGACTTGTTACTAATTTTCTAGTTTCTCATACCCTTCTCCTCTTAGGACTGGCCTTGGAAGGAGCATCATGGGCATCGGATCAACTCGTCCTCAGCAATGGCGAGACTGTCCGCCTCAACCCCTCTCAAGTTCGTTGGGTTCAGTCGGATGAAGCGCTTCCAGACGGCTATGTCAACCTTCCTGTGTATCTCAATTCAGATCGCAGCGACGTGTTATTCACCGTAGACCTGCCGTTTGACCCTAATGCTGGTGCACTGGTGTCCATGCGTGCTGTTTGTTTGACCGCGGGTGGATAATTTTCCGCTATTGATTAGAGTTCGGGTTCTTCACTTATCTGCTTTCTTGATGCTTTGCTATTGCTAATGACGACTATAACGACTCACGACCCGCATCCATATCCTACCGACCTCCTCTTGTAGAATCGAATAGATTCATGCAGATTCGATGTATTACTATCAAGTATATCATACAATTCTTCTTTCGCTTATTTAAAGCTTTGCAAAAGTAAGTTGATCATCCCTTCCAGACATCCAGCGCTGCCGGCTCCGTATTTTCTGGTAGATGAGCCAGAAAGCATGCAAGGTTCCGGGAAACCAAAATCTATAGGTGTCAGTCCATCAGAGTCAACTACTCATGGCGATGGTGGCTTACAAGAGAGTGAGAATGATATTTATCACCAAATCCGAGCCGCAACCTGAAATGAGGATAGCGGTGCCTGGTGGGTTCCGTGAGTTTCGTATACAGACAACAAGCACCGCATGCTTGCCTGGGGGAAAGAAGAGTGCAAGGAGGATTAGGATGAGGTCTTCGACTTCGACAGAGTCTGCCATGATGTGTGTAAGAAACAAAACACATACAGTACGTTCCAGTTAAGTTCCAGTATATAAAGATCTGGATTGCCCAGGTGCATTGATATCAATAGCTCCAGATTGGTCTCGAGCATCACTACGCATATTTATAATTCCCTCCGTTCTTCACCACCATCTTCTCGATTACCTGACTACTTCATTCGCCATGAAAAGCAGTGATACTCTGCTCATCATTGTGTGTCCTTCTGTGTTTATTTGATTCTCACTCTAAGTACTTATCAGTTTGCGTTAGGTCGCTGTCATCCCACCCGCCCCTGCCGCCTCAACCCCTCTCAAGTTCGTTGGTTCAGTCAAATGAAACGCTTCTAGATAGCTATTTCAACCTTCCCGCTTATCTCAATTCGGATCGTAGCAACGCGTTATTCACCGTGGACCTACCATTTGACCCTAGTGCTGTATCCATTCGTGCGGTTTTTTTTGGCCGCAGGAGGTTATTTATCCGCCTTCGATCTGAATTCGAATTCTGTACATACCTGCTTTTTCGCTGCTCTTCTATTGCTATCCGGCGAGTATAATGATTTACGATTCACATCCATATCCTGCTTGTAGAATTAAATAGATTCAAGTAGATTCAATGTATTGATATAAAATTCTGCGCTGTCGCAACTTTCACACTTGCTGAAATGTATAATTTAGGATTCGACCCATATTCTCTGTTTAGATCAGTTATAATCTACGTCCACCTCAACTTACGATAATGGTCAGCTCTTCATTGTAGCCATTTTGTAGCCTGCTTTGTGTCCTCATTGCGCATAGTATACTAATTGTGTCTTGCCTGGCTAGTTAGATTTGCTCAGACTTCCAACATGCCGTGGCCATTGATCTCGGATGACTTTTATGCGAAAGATTATAGTTGCTAGTATATCTGGGCTTATGTGGCCAAGCGGCAGCCTCATACAAATTGCCAAATTAGGCGAATTTTGTGTCTGTTGACTCCAAATCTCATGGGAAACGCTGCTGTGTATGGCACAGTCGCAATCCCTATGGAAACCAGCTTGAATGAGGAGGAAATTTGCTGTGTTGGCTCACATCTTGACGGTCTTATCAGAAATAGAGCCTTTTGACTATGTGCTAGACTACTTAATTGTTCAGCTTAGATAGAATTTTGTCCTAGTCTGAGCTTGTTGATTTCAAAAAATTTCAATATTTATGAAGAGCAAATCGAGAAAAGCTACAGCAAGTAAATCAGAATCTTGACAAATAAGTGGAAATTGTGATAGTTTACAGCAAGCAACGTGAAGTTATAACAACTAAGCGGTAAGTTATGTCAAGTAAACGAAAAATTGCAACAGATAAGAGTTGCAATAAATTGCGACAGTTTTGCCAAATATTACCATCCGTCCAGCGCTGCTGATTCCAAATGTTCTGGTGGACAGCCAAAAAGCATGTAAAGTCCCGGGAAACCAAAATCTGTGGATTTTCAAATCTATCAGATCCAACTAGTCCAGGTGGTGATAGCTTACAAGAAAGTGAGAGCGAGGTTTATCGCTAGTTCTGAGCCGCAGCCTGAAATGAGCAGCGTGGATCCTGGCGAATAGCATGAGGCCTGTTGACAGGAAACGAGGATTATGCGCTTGCCTGGAGGAAACAAGAGTGCAAGAAATATT
>JAJTUO010000142.1:0-66041 GCA_021399455.1 Flagelloscypha sp. PMI_526
TCGGATCGTCATCCAACGTTTCCCCTTTCAGCCCCTCTCCTCCTCTATCGTCCGACGCGCAGCCGAAATCCACAGAGAGTCCGTCAACTGTAGACAGTGGCACTCAAAACACTACTACCGATGAGCCTTCGCCAGCCAACAGTTTATCTTTTGGAAAGACCACAGGGGAAAGGACGTTTGGGGTGTTTCGTCTATTCGACGCCTACAGGGAAAGAGGAAGCTACAGCTACCATCTCAGGTCAGTTTCACTCTTGTGTTACTACTCTTTTTTTCCTAGGCTTTATTTTACGTCCGCCAGAACCGGTCGCAACTGTTGAGGTAAAGGAGGAGGAGAAATCTTCCAGATTGAAAACATCTCAACCTCTGTCCCCGCCACCCCTGAAAACAAGTCCATTTTTGGAGCTGGACAGACTCCCCCTCCATCATCGATTTTTGGCAAGTCTTCAACGACACCTGGTGGTGGCTCCTTCTTTGGAAAGAGCTTCGCGAGTCCAGCATCGCCATTTGGAAGTGTCCGTTCCCTTTTCCATCTCATTCACTCAGCAAATTCTCACTTCTGTTTTCAGCCACACCTTCAACCCCGTCAGGTAGTTGCCTTCTCAACTCCAACAAGACCAGCTAGCTCTGCCTTTGGCACTTCCTTCGGCAAAATCAAGATGGAGACCGAGAAGATTCGCCTCCTCCCTCATCTGGCCAACGGAAAAAGCACGCCATTTTGGAATCTCCCACCTCGTCGCCAGAAGCGACTCCCAAAGGTTGAAGCAGCTTCTCTGCCCTTTCTTCAAAGACAGCACATCCTCCTTTTTGCCAGCCTGCGTCTGGCTTCGGTAAACTCGCTTCGTCTACTGGGTCGGTGTCAGCTTTCACGAGCCCTCCGGCTACACCAGAGAAAAAGGTGTCTGCATTCGCTCTAAGTGGTGACCCCAAACCTTCAACGCCTTCTGCGACAGCCAGTCCTAGTTTGGAGCACCGACTGTTCTAGGATCCGGGTTCAAGTCTGTCTTCTCAGCTCCTAACCGGGGGCTTCTCACTTTCACCCCAGCTTCACCACCAAGCGGCGGGTTTGGTTCGTTCAGTCAGAACTCGCATTTGGGGATGTATCGGCGAGTAAGACGTCGTTTGCTGACCTGCTCCAAAAAGACGTGAAGTGATGGAAGAGAGTGCCAGTTTCTCACCCCCTGAAAAAGTGAAAGAGGAACCCAAAGAGGAAGTGTTACCCAAAGGAAGAACCAACAACTCCGCCACTTCCCGATGAACCAGCTGAGCCGGGTAAGGAGGCCTTTATGCATCAAGAGTCTTCTCTCATGGCTTATTTTTCGTCGCCAGGATCTACTTCTAGCTTCTTTTGTCGACGTTACAGACAGAGGAAGCGCGGAGTGAATCCGACTCTGATGATGATGGCGAACCTCTTGACAGTGGATCCGATGTTGATGAGGATGCTGATGCCGATGCCGACTCTGATGCCAATGAAGAGTCAGACTTCCTTTCAGATGGTTTGTCTGAGATAGCTGAAGAAGACGAAGACGCCGTAGCTTGCTGCTGAGGCGCAAGACTCGCTGCAGAGCTCGAGCGTATTGCAGCTCTTCCTCTCCTAAGTCTCGAGCCTCATCACTCACGCCTAGTGAAGGGAGCACGCCCAATCGTGCTCAGAGTACTACACCTCCGGGAAGTCCCACAAAATTGACCCCAACGCCTGTTGCTTCTCTTTCACCATCAGGATCCTCCAGCTTCACTTTCGTGCAAAGTCGGCCCAGTAGTACAAAACCGATTAGGAGCTCTCCCTTAGCGAGCACTGTCATATCACCTGAATCAGCTGAGGATGAACCACGCTCTGGGAAGAGAGCCCGCGTCACTCCGCCTCCGCTGTCGAAACCGTCCCCACCACGTCCAACTACCATCTTCACCAAAACCTTCCGGAGGATTCAACTGGACTGCTGCTGGCCTCGCTAAGCCTTCAACAACGGGATGGAAGTGTGAACTTTGTCAAGTCCAGAACTCGGAAGATCAAGAGAAATGTGTTTCTTGTGAGTCAGCGAAACCCAGTGTAGCCGCCGCTTCGTCTTCCCCTCCAGCTAAGAAACCACTCACTCCTTCTGGCGGGAATGGATTTAATTGGAGCGCTGCTGGGATAGCAAAACCAACTACCACCCCGGATCAATGGAAGTGCCCAACTTGCTTAATTTCCAACTCGAACGACAAGTCCAAGTGCAGTGCTTGTGAATCAGAACGCCCAGTTCCCGTAACGACCCCCAACGTCCGCTCCACCTGCACCGGCTTCTGCCCCGAAATTCGTAGCTGGAGGATTCGACTGGTCAGCCTCAGGAATGTCAAGACCTGTGGTTGGAAGTGACGATTGGAAATGCTCCGCCTGCTTGTGTACCAACCCAGTTGGTGCCGAGAAGTGCACAGTATGTGAGACTACAAAGCCCGGCGCTACCACCTCCTCAACATCGGCTGCTTCAACTCCTGCACCAACACCTAGTATCTTTCAATGCCCATGGCTCCGGCCACGCCCAATTTCTCTTCAATCTCGAAAGTTGCTTCTACTCCTCCTCCGGCTCAGACACCAAGCACTACTGGACTCTTCAATTTGGGGCCCAGTCCTCTCACAAGTGGCCTTTTTGGCCAACCAGGATCCTCGGCCTCCTCACAAAGTTCACAACCCCTGTTCGGAGGATTCAAGATCCCTTCACCTGGTCAGTCGGCTAGTCCCCAGCCACCTGCGCCTTCGACAGCACCATTGTCACTTGGTGGATTTAAAATGCCAGTTGCGCCTCCGGTCTTTGGTGCTCCTCCCAAGACCGCTTCCCTCCCTACAGCTCCTTTGGGTCCATCCCCCGGCGGATTCACTATGCCAATAGCATCTTCAGCGTTTAGCCAGCCAAGTGTCTCAGCTCCACCTGTTGGCCCTCAAGCAGGGGGTTTCCAGATGACCATGTCTTCTCCTCAGTCTCGAAATACAGCTCCAGGCCCTCTGACAGCAGCGCCATTTACTAAGCCTATTTCATCGCCATCGACACCTCAAGCACCAAGAGTGCCAGTTGTACCCAGTCCCACAAGTCCATCAGCGGCAATTGTCGAAGAAGGGATGCAGTTGGAATGCGCCAACCTTATTAGGGAAATGGAGCAAGATCTGGCGGCAGTACGTGGTTCTTCTCAATTTTAAATACTTGTTTCTCAATCGGTCCTTATTCAGCTACGACAGCTGAGCCAAGGCGTTACGAATGAACGTGAAGTATACCGTCGTTCTTGTGGCGCAACGACTATCCATGATGCTGTCGATGCGAAGAAGTGGAGTGTTATTGACTCTAAAGTATTGCATGGCTCCTTCAATGCTTTGGAGAGAGACCTGGATGAATTAGAGATAATGAAATCCGGGTGGGGCCAAGAGATGAAGAAGATCAGGAGTATCATGCTGAAAGGTATGGAGCAATGTTTGGAACAGCACCTGTGACTTTAACAAATCCGTTATAGTTGAGATTCGTCGTGAAGAAATTTCTCGCTTCAGAGAAGCGCGGAGCGATCAAGGATACGTGGATATGCTGAAAACGCGCTCTCTGGGTCCTGAATTGGAGCATACGCAGTCCAAACTCCGCAAGGACGTTCGCGTAAGCAAGATTTTGTCCGAATAATTTAAACTACTCACCTCCCGTTAGTCTGTCCGAAGGCGTATTGAAAAGCTTGAAGCTGACTTGCAAGTGTCAAAGAAGAAGTTGAGCGAAATGCAGACTGGCACAAATGCTGCCAAGCCTATCACGCTGGACAAAATCGAGAAAACGTTCCAAACCATCAGTGAATGTATCGCCCGTCAGGAAAAGGAACTTAACGAGCTCCGACGCAAGGTTGGGAAGATTCCGCTGAAAGAGGAATCCCTACAGAGGCTTCGACGTCGCAAGCAACAAGACTCAAGTCCACAAACATCTCGTCCCAATGCGAAATCTGATATGCTGCATCGGGTACAGGCGAACACCGCCGCCGCTCTTAATGCTGAAAGGTCGGCGCAGAAACTGAAGCAAGCCCTACTGGCAATTCGCAGCGAACCTCTTCTCAACCGACAGGTCCTCTCAGTCTCTGCACCTCTGGCACAGGCGCTCAGCACTCCGACGAAGGTGCAGCCTGTAATGCAAGGCCCTTCGGTGCCTCTTTTTGCTGGGTTGCAGTTCAACTCTCCTGTTTTCAGGTCGCCGAGTCCTTCCGATACTAGGCTCCCAGAACCCGCTAGTTCTCGTCGACGCGGTGCTGGTGTAGAGGTCCAGAAACAAAAACAGCATAGCGCGAGCCCCCGATTCCCTCGTTCTTCGGAGCACAGTGCAGCGCCTGTAGCTCCTAGTTTTGATTGGGGACCCCTACCCCCAATTCCTTCTGATGGAACCAAAACTCCATCCAAGTTTGTTAGCTTCACGAAACCTTGATCGCGTATATACGACAAAGACACATCCGACTACTGTACTTTTTCTTTCTCAAATGTTATGATCTTGCTCATGTCCCATTTGATTTCAATTCCTCGTCTGCTTTTGGTGGTTCGGTGGAATCTGGCCGTTGAGACACAGGAACGTTAGAATAGTCGATAATGCTTTCGAGATGTTCAAGAGCTGCCTGTGGACAGGCTAGTATGGTGCATAGCGACTGTTATTGATGAAATCGCTTCGCACCTTGCCCACCTCGCTGAGTTCCTGCGCCTCGTCTTCGGGGTTGAAAACATCAAATGGCGTGTCACTAGAAATGAATGCATCTCCGTCTTCGTCCTCGTCGGTCATGGGATCTGGATGGAGAGTTGCACAATAGGAAAGTGCTTCGAATATGGGTTCCACTAAACAAACATGGTAAGGGGAACGGAAAATCAAAGCCAAAGACTGAAACACAACTTACAATCGGACGCGTTTTGAGGGACAATATTTAATTCTGAGAGTTCCATCTCCTCGTCAGTGTCTGCTTTTCCTTCGTTGTCGAGTTGACAGTAGATGCACGGAGTCCCATTGCTTTTGGAGATTGCGTGCAAAGTAATGGTTCTGTAATCGATCTGAAGACCTTTACCCGTCGAAGACATGAATATCAAGACGCTGTGAGAAAGGCAGATGAGACAGTTATATCAGAATTTGTGAATGATTATCGCCCACCTTTCCAGGACGTAGAGTGCCCCGGCTTGACCGTCCGCCGGCCCAAAATCCGGTAAAGGCGGTTGGAGATCTACAGCAATATTGGAAAGTTGTAAACGGATAACGGGGGGAATATCGGAAAAGGATTGAGGTGTGGAAGAGGATAATTCTGCATGCTGTTCGAGTGTAACAAACGGAGGAAGCTCGGATATGATGGTGAGAGGCATGTTTGTGTAAGTTCGGCGCCTTTGGTCTTTCCAGACTTTCCTGCTTTCATGCAGTGGCCTTCACAATGCCTATTCCTCCACCTCCCGGGCTTACTCTAACCGATCTTCCTGAAGAGCTAATTGGTAGAATCCTTTCTGAGGTTTGTCCCGCCCTCAAGCGAAACTCCCTTTTCCTTCAACTGTCTTTGTCCCCCAGCTATCGACGCGTTTAGACCGAACGGGAGTAAGACTAACATGCAGAACCCTCTCATTATTTGGCAAACCCTATGCATTTAAGAACTTGACTTTCGCTATCCTCTCCAATCCCATCCACTCTGGTCATGATAACAAAGACCTCACCACATTCCCCGTTTCCATCGGGCGTCATGTCCGGACCCTTGTAATTGAAAGCGTTGCTTTTGGATCTTTCAATTCTTCTCAAATGCGTGATAGAGTCTCAATTCTTCATAGTGTGCTTGAGAATTTGTCCAACGTGGAAGACGTCTCGTTAGTCTCTGTATCTTGCTCATCCGAGGAGACCTTGATTTTTTGCCCAGACTTACTGTTCGATACGATGCAGGAACATTCCATGCCGTTGTCCTCTCGCTGCTTCAAGCACTAGCCGTACTTCCTCGTGTTATTCGCTTCACGTTGTCTATAGGCGATAAGTCTACTTCCGGTGCCGCAAACATAAACAAACAAGTCGATAGCATTCCCTTATGGAAGCTCCGCTGGCTCAGAATCAATGCCACCCCTTTATCCGGCTTTGCTCCAGAGATTCAAGTAGCGAAATCCATCGAGCGCTTCACGAATACCCTGATAGGTCTCCATTTAACAGGATGTTCCTTACCATTGGAGTGGCATTCTCCGACCAACACACATATTTTATCTCTCCGAAGTGTTAACTATCCCCTGGGCAGCGTTCCGTCACTCTTACAGAATTTCACCAATCTCACCGCCCTTTGCTTTGTGCACGAATCTACTGCGACCTCTGTCACCGGCTATCATCTTCTATGGGACGGCCTTCTTCAAGGAGAAGTACAAATTCGAAGACTCTATTATGGCGCTGCGTCGTTACCAGAAGAATTTGTTCATTATCTCATGGATAGCTCAGGTTTGGAAGAATTGTTTGTAGAATGGTTCGGTAACCGCCGAGATGCATTGGACGACGAAGCTCTAGTTGAAGACTTATTCGCTGTGGCCGTCCCAAACCATAAAAACACCTTGAGAAGTCTTTCCATCTGTGCGGGGGCTCATCCGCATCTCAAATTTGGGGCACAGTTCGCGAATGCCGTTGTGGAATGCACTGAACTCCGCAATCTAAGGGTCACAATTCATTCGCGTTTTAATCCGCACAGTGTAAGTGCTCTACATATTCATTTCTTGAGGTAGTTTCGTCTTTTCATTTCGTTCTCCCTAGGCACTCCTTGTTCACCTTATGGACCAACTTCCAAAGCTTACAAATCTTGGACTTTTTTTTAAGAATGAGCCTAGATCTTCTCCCCACGAGGACTACCCTCAGCCTTCTACGCTCTCGAAGTGTTTTAATACAGTTCGTGTCACGCTTGGTGGTCAAATTCCGCCAGCTGAGCTTCACAGACATCTTCGAGAATTCGGAATTTTGCAACAGATAGGGAAGGATGAATGCCAATGGCGTATATCGTGGGATGCGAAACGGCAGAAGATCCTTTTGAAGCCATTGGAACTGCATGGCATTGACGACTCACAGAGAGTTGATTGGCTAGAAGACGACGAGTGGTGGCTTCATCCTGCTCTGTTTCCGAGGCCGGTGCGCACTTAAATATAACATTATTTATTACATGACTATTAGCAACATTAATCAGTTTTGACGATAAGTATAATATCGTACAAAAGAAAGCCCTTCTTACCACTATTTTTCTATCAAGAATCCCTTGCTGAGTCATGGTCTTGGCTTGAACCCAACTTGCATCTGTAGGATCACGGTCGATTCTCCTTGTCCTCTTGCGCCTGCCTTTGGATTGGGTTCATCTAGATCGATATCCTTTATCCTTGATTTTTAGCGCTAATAGAGGGGAAGGGACTGAACATGGAAACACTGGCCAAGACTCACTACAGAACGCCCCACCTTGAAATAGCCTCGTCTACTTGCTCTTCCACGCTTGGGACAATTAGCTGAATAGAGTCTTCAGCACTACCACCGGTGAACATATCCCCGTCTCTAGCTACTCTCTCTGCACGATTTTGGCATTTGAAGCCCCGCAGTCGTTGCCATATAGTTTCGCAGTTACCTTTGGATCCCCCGCTGGAGCAACTCCCTGGGATACCACGCTGTCCCTGTAAATATATCATAACAAGGAACTGTTGCTGTCAACCTGAATCCAACTCGTCCTGCCCGGAACTTGGCATAAATCCCTCAACTCAACCACAGAAACCATGAATGTCCCTACCCAGCAGCACCGATTTCTCGTTTATCTATCATCTTTTTAAGTGCTGCAATTTTTTCCCAAATTTTCATTCCCGTATCCGATGCCTACGAGCCCCCTTGCCGCGGGTAAGAATTTGGTTGTTGTAATACCTCATGCTCACCCCACCGATACGAATCTAGCCATAGATTTGGGCTACCAAAGAGGGCCCGGTACCTAGCGGTTTACACCGCCGAAATGTCGAACCAATGGCATAAAAGACGTTCCAAGTATTTAACCTGAACTGATTTCCCCGTAGTTTCAAGTTGTCGGGCCATGGTTTTTCCAGTTCAAATCACTTTTATATTGCTTATACTATCTGGCTTGGCCCTTGCTTATCCAGGCGGAAAAGTCATTCTAGCTCCGCCCAAACAGACCTATACTGGTATCAAGGGCATCCCAGGTACCAAAAAAACACTGTTTCTCTCCTTGTCATTGATAAACGTTGTTCAAAGACGAAAACCATTACTACAAAGCTCCAGAACATAACGACCTGCGCGGACCTTGCCGTAAGTCACTATATATTTTGCGGCAAGACAGGCTCCCAACTCTAACTTAGCCGGTTTGAATACTCTTGCGAACCATGTATGCACTCTCTGCTTTCCGGAAAACCTACCTTATCGTATTCCATAGGGTTATCTCCCTAGGAGGTGAATTCTGTTACTCATTTCCCATGGCCCAATCTCTCTGGACTTACATCACTTTAGCGGAATTGCTACCTTTGAGCAGATTGTGGATGCTGTTGGTGAAGCCTTCAATATGGAGTACGATTTAGCATCTGGACTTGCAGCCTTTGGCATGGTATGTGGGATCAGCTGGCCCTTAATTTCATTGATATTAAGGGAGAAAGCTTTCACGAGGCAATGCTTTCACTAACCAAGTATCCATTGGAGGCCCGACTGTGCAGATATCTCCTCTCCCTGGCAATATCGACGGTAATTACACCAAAGGTCTGGCGACCCATGGCCGATTTGAAGGTAGACCATTCTTTTCTCGCCCTTACTTCTCCTCACATTCGTTAGGTGATGTTTCTATGACCCGCCGTGACGCTGCCGTTGGAAACAATGTCCAGCTTAATGCAGAGCTGTTTAATCAGGTATGTGTATGGATTTACACATCAGAGAATACAATTCACGATCTCTCACAAAGCTCCTGGATTATGTCTCGCTGTATGGAAACGACTCTGATGTAACCGGCCCCAAGTCCGTTGTGAGCTACAAGACGATGCAGGAATTCAAATATGCTCGGTACCTCGACTCTATGGACCACAATCCTGTCCTCGTGTACCACTTCGGTCGATTTATTCTTTCTTACGGAGAGGCTTCCTTCACCCTCAACTTCTTTGCCAATGGTACAGACGGTGTCCTCTCTACCTCAACCCTCAAGTCGATCTTCCAACATCAACGTTTCCCCACCAATTGGCACCGTCGTGGAACACCAGGGGTTTTCAATCTCATTGGAGATGGGCTAGAAAATGTGCTTAGTGCGCACTACGAAGCGGTCCCGGGGGCTAAAGTAGACGGAGTTTTCATACCAGATGGCTTGCCAACTGTACGCGTATCTTCTTTCCAGGCTCAAGCTTTCCTGATTTTTTTCCCCTCTGAGGCCTGTTCTCTATACCAGGACCTTGGTGTAAACAACATACCTGGCGTCTTAGTGAATACCACCGGTATCTTGAAGGAGAACGTCGATTTCCTCCTCAATGCAATTCACAATCTCTTTCCGGGCTGCGATTTTCAAGAACCTGTAGGGGTGGCCGGCATATAAGGTAGAACAGCGCTGGGTTGACTGGAAGTTTACTTGTCGTTCATTCGCGATATCCTCGTGTTCCTGTGCTGATCTATAAGCTATGTAGCCTCAAAATTATATCATCAGCTCACTGTAAACGAGGCGCTTGGTGTTTTGTAATTATGATTCCTCGCCAATCAGATAAAACAGAGGACCCTCAGAATGAGCGTCTGTCGGATGCGGTACTAGGCGCCAAACAAGACCTCTTGTTGAACAACTAGTCGCAAGTAAAAAGCTCAAGCATGTATTATACGAAAACGAGTCTCCTTCTCTTCTTTTCTTCTAAACACTTTGGCCACATCGACGCTGGAATACTGGGTTTCTCCACCTGGGAATAAATAATTACTGGTCGACTAGTCGTGCCAAGTCTATAACTTTGTCTTGCTGACTCGTCCAATCTAGATTCTACCGAGTAACCTTTTACTTAAAGGACGAGAAGTCTATGAAGACATTGTAAATTCCTCGTTAATTGTCATGTCGGGTGGTCCCTTCTGCAAGCTATTCTCCCCGAGCAATGGGGGCCTCTTTCACCTCGACGGGGCCACCGTTGATGTCTTCCTTGTTGACATGCATGCTTCTGTGGAGATATCACAACGGTTCACCAACCCGCTCGACAATGCCTTAGATGCGACCTACACCTTTGGTCTTGTAGCAGGTGCCGCTGTGTGCAGCTTCAAGATGGTTCGTGCGGACGGCACTGAGATTGGAGGTTCTGTTATGGAAAAACACGCCGCCCAGAAGGAGTATGATATTTCCGTGAAGAAGGGTAGAACTGCGGCGTTGGGTGCCGAGCAAACGAAAGATGGTGAGTCCTGGACTGTCTTGAGTGCCAACAGCTAACTCCGATCGCTCTCTATGTAGTATTCACCATCAATGTTGGGAATATTGCAGCCAAAGAAACAGTCACGATCAAAGTGCGCTACCTCCAGGTGCTCACCGATGACGAGACGCGCGACCAAGTTCGCTTCATCTTTCCTCGCACATACGCTCAACGTTATGGCACTGCGCCCACACTCGCAGCTGCATCAGCAACGACCATCCCCCAAGCCTTCGCAATGAATGTTATCATTCAGCAGTCGTCCGCAATTAAGGGTATATCCTGTCCCTCTGGTCATCCTATGCAATTGGAACTAGGCCAACCCGGCGGCCATCACGTCGATGCTTCCATTCCTAGCGATTGTCTTGCCAAAGTTATTATCAACGAACCTTCTGGCTCCTTAGTCAAAGATGTCCTGATGGTCATCACTGCCACTGACCTTGACCGTCCTCGTGCCTTTGTAGAGATACAACCTGAGCAAGGTACATTCGCCTTGGGCCTGACCTTTGTTCCTCGGTTCACGCTTCCCGATATTTCGAGTGGGATGGAATATATCTTCCTTGTGGACCGGAGTGGTAGCATGGCCGGCACCTCAATGAAGCTTGTCCGAGAAGCCCTGATTGTCCTTCTTCGAGGTCTTCCAACCAAAGGAACCAAATTCAACATTTTCTCTTTCGGTACAGATGCCACAAAACTATGGCCCTTTAGTCAAGCTTACACCCAAACAAACCTGGAGAAAGCTACGGAGCATGTTGAGTTAGCGTTCTTCCTTTCACGTATTTAATTCAGAAACTAAGCTCTTTGAAGTTCTATGGTTGCCAACTACGGAGGCACTGAGATTGCCTCTGCCCTCAAACTCGTGTATTCGTCACTCTCGACTCCATTCTCTCGGCCTGTCGCAGTATTTTTGCTCACTGACGGCGACGCCTGGGATGTTGAAGCTTGTGTAGAGAAAACGAAAACGGCAGTCAAAAGACTGTCGACTCGGGAAAACTTTATGCGTGTCTTTACCGTTGGCATTGACTCCGGTGCCTCGACAAATACATGCGATAATATTGCCAAAGCCGGCAACGGCTTTAGTGTTTATGTTGCAGCGAACGAACCCATTGTGGGAAAATGTTCCCGACTCGTGCGGGCTGCCTGTACGCCGACGATTGAGAATCTCTGCATAACTTGGACCGGACCTGAGTCTGAGAGAGAGAACGAGGAAGAATTTGAAATCATTGAAGACGCTCAATCAGGCAAGGCCATTCCCGACACGAAACCTCCTTCTGTGTCCCTGTTTGATAGCAGAGCTGAGGAGGAAGAAAAAAGTGTTGGACCTCCTCCTCCGCCTGTTGTCAACCTTCCAGAACCTCCTGACATTCAGCAAGCACCGATTCAAACACCTTCACTTTTTCCAAGAACATGCTCACAACTGTATGCCATCCTTTCCAACAAGGCATCTCCTCCAGGCTCGATCACGATATCTGGCACAGTCACGACGACTGGAGCTACAGTTGAACTTTCTGTTCCTGTCATGAACCTAGTCCAGCATTATGCAGACCCCATCCTCTTTCTTCATGTTCTAGCTGCCAATGCGCTTATTGCTGATCGCGAACACGGTATCCACTCTTTCCCACCTTCATTATCCTCTGCGTTCGAAGACAACGATGAGGTTCGCAACGCGTACTTGAAGGCAGAGATTGTCCGCCTAGGTATTCAGTATGGCCTGACCAGCAAACATACCAGCTTCGTTATCATCGATCGTCGGGACGATGATAGCCAGCTAAACGTAGAATGGTTCTTTGAAGACGACGACTCAAGTGACTCGTCACTCTTGTCTGCTGAAGAGGAGTCAGATGACGATATGGGATTTGGTCTTTTCGACGGAGGTGACGACCTCCCTACGGCGCCCATGCCCGTGACCTCTTCAGATAATGTCTCTGCTATGAGTGCAGGAGAGAAACTTGCAGCTATTGCACGAATGCAACAATTTGATGGCGGTTTTGCTCTATCGACGAAACTGCTCCTCCTGTTCGGAATTCAGGTCGGCGTTGATACCATTCAAGCCTTAAGAACTGGCCTTCCTAATAACGTTGTTGCAACGATGTTCGCACACAAGTGGTTGATAAAGAATGCAGGAGATGAGGCTTTGGATATGCGAGAGAAAGCGTTTGAGTGGTTGGCTGAGCAACTTGGTGGGCCAGATGCAGTCAAAGGAGCCGTTGAGAAGGTTGATGGGTTACTTGTTGGATGATACTATTTATTATTTGTAATTTTTTAGCCCTTATTTCCTCTTTTTGGTCTCCAATTATTTTCCTAGTATTTTAAAAATTATATCAAGAAGCATGTGAAATCTGACTCTCCACTTGTTACGAACCATCATCACTCCATGCCACCCGAGCCATCTGGTATGCATGCTTCTGCCAGCCTTTACTATTTCTCATTGAAATAGCCTCGAATAGTCGTAGACGTAAGGGGAAGAGCAAAGCTGGTTGCCGGAATTGTAAAGCGAGAAAAGTGAAATGCGACGAAACGTAAGTTAGGTAGTTCATCTTGAGTTTTTTTTTCTTATCATAGTTACACGATATATTAGACGACCAATATGCAAGGCATGTAGTCGTCGTAAAGAGAACTGCGTTTGGAATGAATGGGACGATCCTTTCACCGCCTACCTCACCCCTGCTGCAGCATACGCACTTCGAATCCCTCCCGAGCGTCAGCTAGCGATAGTTCCTTGCTCCAGCTTCAACATGAGGGACTTGGAACTTCTTCACACGTGGTCAACGAAGACCTTCAACTCCATCGCACCCGACCTCCCCACCATCCGTCACACATACACCACGCTTGTCCCAGAACTTGCATTTCGGCACGACACTCTTCTCCACGCGATATTTGCTCTGAGTGCCCTCCAATTGCACACTTCCAATCCTTCAAGTGACTATCTGTCATATGCCAAGACTCACTGCCAAAAAGCTCTGCTTGGTCTTCGACAAGAACTCAGCTCCAATAACTTGGAGGTCGGATTTGTTACCAACTTTGTTCTTGCAAGTTACTGGCTCTCTTCACCTTCTTGGAATCCCATCAACGAAGCTATCACGCCGAATCTGTTCGACTGGTTTCCCACGGCACGGCGTTTTATGGTTGGCTTGACGCCATTTTGGCGCTGTGTAGCAACTGGACATGTTAAGGACTCGCCCTTTCTGCCTCACTTTCTTGTAAATGCAGCATTGAAACCTTCTGGACCATCACCGCTTCCACTTCTTCGGGGCATACACAGGAAAGAAACGTGCCCTCTTGATCCAGAGGAGCTGGACGATCCTCAGACGGTAGCGGTTTTCGAAACCGTTCTCGATGCTCTCGATGTCGGTGCCAACCTCGCACTCAAACCCCTTACCGGTATAGGTGCTCTCTACCTCTTTCCCGGATCATGCCCGGATGAATTCTGCAATATGTTGCAAAGCCAAAGCCCTAGAGCCCTCATCATCATGGCTCACTTTTGTGCTTTGTTGGCACAGTTTGATGGGACATGGTGGTATGGGCACGATAGATCGAAGAGAGATTTACAGCAGATTCTCGAGCTTCTTGACGAAAAGTGGTTGCCTTGGATGCAGTATCCAATAGACGCATTCAAGGCTAAGTTTGGGGTTGACATGAGTCTAAATTCTATAGAATACCCTTCCGTAGCTGAGCCGATTGTTGCCTCATCGACGTTCGTGTTCCACTCTCCGCTAGTTTTCTCCAGCTCATTCTTTCCAATCAGTTCTAATCCTCAATCGTCATTTACCGAATTCGACATGTCAATGTCATGGATGGCACCAACCCTAGCGACGGATTCTCAGCCATATGCCAAAGAAAATGAGCTTATCGACCCGGCGGACACCTTTGGGGGAGAGCTCTCATCATGGGACGAAGCACAGGAACTTGGCGAGATCCTTTGGATGATATAATTCTGTTCCAGCTCTTTCAGATTCTCTTATCTTTAACTCAGATAGATTCAATTAGACAAGAATGCATTGTGGATATTTGCTTCCAAGTCAGAGCCTAGCCTTTAACATTCTTGCGCGGGGGGAGTTGAGACATTCGTTTGTTCTCCTATTATTTGCGCATACATATATTTTCCTAATTTATTTGTCTTTCTTCAAGTTAAAAGAGCGATGCCATGATGTTAAAATACGCTTTCCCGCAAGGTTTCACCTAATGACAAGGATGGCGTTCAGCACGTCCCATTTTTTCTTCCTTCGTTTTGGATATTTTAAATGCAACCCCTTAAATTCTGATGCTTCATGTGTAACCCAGGACCTCGCGCGATATTGTCCTGGCTCCTTTCCGACACGGCGCAGTTAGATCGATTCATTACCGATGCGTCTGAAAAAGTTTGCCAGATGGAAAGATGGCACTCGCAAATGCTGTAGAGCTTTCCTTTGCTTAAATACCAGCATGTGGGCATGGTAGTGTCAGATATTATGGCCTCTCTCCCCACTGGCGATGCTCGCTGCACAAGTCACCCGTCTTCGCTCATTCATCCCCAAACAGCGAGCACTCCTCTACCTCAGATGAATCCCATTTCCCAGACACAGCCTCGCGTGGACACAAGTACTTACTCGTCGACATCGTCCCTAGTTGAACGTAGGCTACGTAGGCGAGACAGAATTCAACCGGAATATATGGATGTCTTAAAGTCGTGGGCCCATCGTCATGCAGACCATCCTTATGCTACCGAGCAGGAGAAAAGAGAGATGGTCAATGCAACTGGTCTGAGCATGAGCCAAGTTTCAAACTGGTTAATTGGTGTAAGTTCTTTGTGAATACGACTCGACATCTTCCTATTAATGAGATTCTTTTACAGGCTCGCTGTCAGTTGCGGGGTCGATCCGTTGCAAGACCACCCAGAGTTGTGAACTCCCAGAACTATCAGCTACATGCTCTCCTTAATGGGGCTGCATCGGTTCCTCGACTTGACTTCAGAGACGATCATCCATCGGGAGAAACCAGTTCCTCGAATGACACCCTCAATGGTGAGCATTATATGCTATCTGCATCAAAAAAGTTGAATTTTACATTTGCGTCTTCTAGAACGTCCGGTCCCTCAGGGATCATCAGACATAGGGGGAAAGTCGTGAGTTTTCGAGAGCCATGGCGGATTCTGGTCTCCTCGCTTTGGTAATTTTACTAGTTCCAGAACCCTCCTGTACCATAGATCTAATGAAACTCTTAGCTTTCCGGAAAGAACGGCGGAGAGGATTCTTCTGTACATGTATTGTAGAGTAAATCTGCGGAACATGTCAATGAACGCGTCTCTTGTGCAATGAGTGCGACGCGGTGGGAGGATATGAGTTCTCGTTTAGCCTTGTACAAATACAAATATATTCCTTGGCCTTCAAGCAAAACTTGCGATATCAAATTGAGTGTCTCCTCCAGTCGGTCATGCATTCATCTCAATGGATGGATGCTTATGTATACTAAAAGTATAGACTGAGTTCATAAGTTTTCAAAAAAGCTCGCTTGATGGCACCTTCTAAACCTCCGTATCTGAACATATTCACACATTCAACATGAGGACGGGAGAATGACCCACCACATCCCGAAAGAATGTGACGAGCTACTTCATTCATGCGACCATCACCTGCTCGACTGCTCAACATCCTTGTCCCCATAAAGCGGTAGGCTAAGAAACTGAAGCTTCCCATATTTCTGTCTCTCATTCTTAGTGCATTAGGACCGTTGACTATGCCGTCAAGATCCGCGTCAACCCAGAGAAGACGGGTGTTGATTTAAACGTGAAACATTCCATGGTTTGTTTTTTCCATGCAATTCTCTTCTTCCACACTAGAATTTTCATACGTTTTATCTTCTAGAACCCATTTGATGAAATTGGTACGGTTTTGTTTTATTACAGTCTTTGGAAACCGTCCTCTAAATTCGAAACAACTTTTTTCAGCTGTCGAGGAAGCCGTGCGTATCCGCGACCGTCTAAAAGACGGCACAACAATCAAGCTGGTGACCATTGGTCCTCCGAAAGCACTCGAAACGCTACGTACAGGACTCGCCATGGGTGCAGATTCTGCCGTCCACATCGAAATCCCAGACTCACATCCTGCACCTGAACCGCTTGGCGTGGCAAAGGCTATCAAAGCCCTCATCCAGTCCAAAGAACCAAACACGGATCTTGTAATTCTTGGTAAACAGGCTATAGATGACGACTCTGGACAGACAGGGCAGATGTTGGCGGGTCTACTTGGTTGGGGACAGGCTACATACGCTAGCAAGGTTGAAATCAACGGAAAGTCTGTTACAGTCACGAAGGAAATTGATGGCGGGTCGGAAGAGATCAAATCTGAAATGCCAGTGGTTATTACAACAGACCTTCGGTATGAACCCATCCTTTCGCGTTGAAAACTACTACCATCCATTTGACCTTTTCTCCAGTCTCAACGAACCTCGATATGCATCTTTGCCAAACATCATGAAAGCCAAGAAGAAGCCAGTCGACAAGTTGACTCCTGCAGATCTTGGTGTAGACCTCACGCCAGTCCTCGAATACCTCAAGGTCGAGGAACCACCTCAACGCGTCGGAGGTGGCAAAGTCGAGAATGTGGATGAACTAGTAGCAAAACTCAAGGAAAATGGATTCCCATAGTCAGGAAGTTATACCGGCCGTTCAATGAATCACATGCAATAGCTGCCTACCTTCCATTTGCTACGTCGAGTCCGACTCTCATTCACCTGCCTCTTTTTGGATGAATGCACATGCATAAGCAAGGCCAGGACCAAAAACCATGGCTTCAGCACAGGTCGTTCTAATTTTTTGGATAATCTATGAGTAATACTTTTTATCTGCTTGCATTCATTACAAAGGCAGCTAGCGAGCTTCATCAAGAATACGATCCAGTGCGTCCATACACGCACAATGAGCTCCGTTCGTGTGATGTGCTAGCTTAAAATGAGTTTTAGAAGGGTGCTTACGAGGTAATTCCAGTACATCGGGTGGTGGTACATGTCCTTCAAAGTCACTCACATCGAAGAGGTGTATTTGCTCCTCCAATATTGAGCTATAGGATTCCGCTAAAGCAGCTACGTCCAAGTCCTCGGATTGTAGTGGCAGGGATGGAAATTCTTTCACAGCTCCAGGACATTCCTCGTCTGAATCAAAAGCGCTTGAGAGAATCTCATCTTCCACGGACTCGTCGCACATGGCTCCATTTGAACGGAATTCTCCATCCTGCGCTAGCGACGAATCCCTCCTTGGCAGCGGTCGTAGGGTAATCACAAAGACATCCTTACCGGCAATTTTAATGGTATGAATGTTTTCTACGAGGAAGGGTGACCCAGGCATGAACGTATATTCCGTTTTCTTTGGGTCGTCGGAAAGAGGCGTCACGTACGCTGCGGTATCCCAGAACATGCTATGAGGTCTGTTGGCTACGAGGAGGATGCCGTTCGAGTAGTGCATAGCGTCCTGCTTGTTGTCTGTGAAACTGCACACCATCTTAGTCGTGATTGTATGACCGCGAGATATGTATGAGTTCATTGCGGCTGCTAACTCGATGGTCATTGAATTGTTCACAGGTCCAGTATTGAGCGGACACTCGAGGAAGCCAATACCGAAATGGTCGAGCCCAAGTTGTCGAATGTCTACTTGTCCGCTAAACAGACGTGGTTTCCGGAGCACCGACGTCCGGGACAGTGACTGCATAGCAGCCTTGAACAAACGGTTCTGCACGTTGCTGAACATGTGCAGCTGGGGAACTACGGCGTCTAGCTGCTGTTGAACACTTTCAAGTGAATTTGCGGGCTTCATCATGAAAGAATTCATGTAGTCTCGGTCACGTGGTGTGTAAGGCGGCCAGTCCGAGTTCCATATTTGCCTGGCTATTTGTGCCATATCCAGGGGAAATGGATTCATTGGAATTCCAGTATACTCGAAAATCTTGAAGAAGACCATGCGAGTGAAGGACGCAGTCGTCCAATCGTACACACATAACGCAAGGTAGAAGCTATGCTGGGAAAATGGGAACAGGATACGTCCCCGGCGACGGATTTCCTCTTCGGTCAATCCCAAGTCGCTACCTGGTTGAGGAGGATAGGGTATAAACTTTTGGGCGTGCATGGTCCTGAGAAACTCAACATCTTTCGGGTCGATGGAAGGGAATGGCGTAAAATTCCCTGACGCAGCCATGCGCGGAGGATCAATATCTATACACTGAAATAAGCAGTTGGAAAAGTTTCTGATCACAGAGTTCACCAACCAATGACGTCAGGAGAAGGAATAGTCGTCACATTGAAAATCTTGTCCCCTACAATCTCAACTTGCAGCTTGAGTAAAGGTGAAGCTGCATCCCTGTCTTTGAATGGCCCAACCCAAGATTCATTAACGACGATGAACGTAAGGCCAGAGACTTGAACCTCTGTAATGTCGAGAAAGCCCTGGTGCTTGATAGCTAGCCTAGAGACCAAACCATGGCCATTGCGGATGGCATGGAGCGGCTGGCCATCAGTGAAGCACCCTTCGTAGCCATCTTCAATCTTGTCTAAGCACCACATCAGAGAGAGACGCGAGGACTGCCCCAATTTGTACCCCTTGTGAGTCTACAGACGTTTAGCTTATAACTAAACCAATAAACAAATTAAACCTCCTGTGGCAGCGTTCTTAAACTTTCATTCCCGAGAAAAAGTGTGGAGTAAGCGACAGTTCTTCCGTGTCTAGATTAGGTAGTAAACAGTGTGCATGTCAAGAAGGGAAGTTCGTCAAAAAAGCCGCCAAAAGTGGATCTCCAGCTGGGGAAGTTTTTAGATTGCGGCCGCAATGTAGCAAATCAGGAATATGTAACAGTATGAGAGGGCAAATTTTCGGCTCATGCCTCATGCTTGGCGCATCTATGGCTTTACCACCAATCTCACAGAATAAGCCCATCAGTTCAAGGTGTCTGTACGGATGAATGAGTGTAGTTGAAGTCTCTTTGAGCGTCCTTTTCTATCATTTTCGATTGAACTCGACCAACGACTGAACTTTGAGATGTTTAGCTCCGTACTTTCTCTCCTAGACCAATCAAATCGAATGTTAAAATTCAAGGACGATGCACTATTACTAGGATAATTCTAGACAAAAGCGAATGTTCGAGGGTCGGTGGTACGAATTAATGTAGTAGAAGAGGTAATCTTAATAAGAGAATTGAGTTCAAAGAGTAGGAGAATATCAAGGAACGTCGTCAGGTTCTTCTAAAGAACAGTGACTCTTAGTCAGTGTGTGTCGCTGCTGCTGTACCGCTACTTGGAGCCTCCTCCGCTTTAGCATTCTTGGGGACTCGTGCGAGGTAGTAAAGGGCGATAGCACCTGCAACGTTGACAACGATGTAAACCCAGATCAAGCCAAAATTCCTCCATTTCACTTTAGTAAAGACAGCAGTCAGACATATCCACAAGGGAGAGACAAAAACATGGACGCACTGTTAGGATCGACGTCGATGCTCGCCAGGAATTGGTCTGTAGAAGAAATAAGGCAAAGCCGGCAGTCTTGTGAAGCCTCTTGGTTGTATAGTGTAGCACCGGAAAACTGAGTAAAAGGACCTAGATACTGTCCGCAGGTCTGGCCCGTCGGGGGTTGCACCACTGCGACCTCGGTTGGGTTACAAGTAACAGCTGTCCCCGCCAGACCTGTGGAAAGCATGCCTGCCGTAATGTATGTGAATGGCGAAATCCGATACATCCAAATCCACCATCCAAGTTGAGATTTGGGAGCAAGGATACCAGAAAACAGCAGAGATCCTACAAAACACAACTGTGCCAAGTTGGAACCTGCCTCTGCAGTGGGAGCAAAGACGATAGTCAACTAGTGAGTGTGAGAATGGCACACATTCGATTCGCAGGGCAAACTCACGTGAGCAAAGGTAGAAGTAAATATCATGAAGGAGAGGCAGAATAAAAACATCAAGCCTCCACGTTCAGCAGTTGTATCAGTTGGTATGGTATTTCGGTCGAGACCGATGGGGTAATACCAGGCTGAAAAACACTGCTAGTCAACGACGAGCCCACAAAAGAATAGAGTCGGGCTGACAAACAAATACAAGCACCGCAGTCAACGATTGCCAAGGGATTTCAACAACGATTTGAGCCAAGAGGAAAGCTTGCCAAGAATATGTTTTGCTTGGTCGCTCGCGCGCTTCGTAAAGAGCACGTTGGGCAATAAATTGCGGATGCATCTGTTGGACAACAGGCATAAAAATAATCCTAGTCATTACTGAGAAAGAGCGCAAGAGCCGGAGCAAATACCGACTCACATGAACATAAAGATGGAAAACATCTGGTTCTGAAGACCTTGCTGCGAGTTCGGTGATTTGTAAAACGAGAAACCAATGAATAACGCTGCAAGGGTCGATAGAAACAGTTTAGACCAAAGGTACGACGGGGTCCTCCAATATTGCTGCCAGACGCGGACAAAGCACTCTCGAAACTGTTCTATGAAACCTGTAGCAAAACTAGCGAGATCGGCGGACGTAGTCTTTTCTTGGGGAAGTTGACTGAGGTCAAGCTTCATCTTGGCAAGCTCAACTTTGACCTGTTTGTATTCCGGGCTTGATCTCCATGTTGAATGCCAATCCTGCGTAGACGAGTGACCGGGGGCGGCACCAATCACTTCCAGCATCCACTCGACAGGATTTGCATCAGGTGGGCAGCCTTCAGCCCCATGTCTTTCAAAGTAATTGATCATGGTCGAAGAGCCCTCGCCCAATTCTGATAAGTGAAATAAAAAACAGGGGCGACGCTGATAAACAACCTGCTTACCACCAAAATAGACAGTCTTGCCACCTTTTGCTAAAAACAAAAGACGATCAAACTCTTGGATAAGAATGCCACTAGACATATAAATTAATACAAGCCAGCGTATGATCAAGGAATACGAACGAAGGTTGGTGAATTGTACAAAGGATGGCTTGGCCGTTATTAGCGAGCTTCCTCATGAGTTGGCAAATACTCCAGGCCGTCTGAGAATCAAGACCGCTTGTGGGTTCATCGAAAAACTGTCAAAAGACAATTAGGTGTTACAGCTCGCGAAGATATGAAAATACAAACCAATAGGAGGGACGGCTTGGCCACAAGTTCCACGCCAATGGTGAGTCGCTTCCGCTGTTCGACATTCAAACCTTCACCAGGGATTCCTACCACCGCATCTGAATATGCCTC
Organism: Flagelloscypha sp. PMI_526; assembly: GCA_021399455.1. Classification (NCBI taxonomy): domain Eukaryota; kingdom Fungi; phylum Basidiomycota; class Agaricomycetes; order Agaricales; family Niaceae; genus Flagelloscypha; species Flagelloscypha sp. PMI_526. The sequence continues at coordinate 21,515 of JAJTUO010000142.1, forward strand.
CATCTCTAGAAGTTTGATGACCTCGTCCACATACGCGATCTTTTCATGTCGTGGAACACTCTTCGGTTGTCGAAGAACAGCGGAAAATTCAAGTGCTTCCCGGACGGTTGAGGTTTCGAGGTGGAGATCCTGTTGTTGAACATAGCCGGTCTTACGCTGAAAAGCTTGGGGAGACAAAATTAGAAGATCAAAATTGACGAACAAAATACTGGTAACTTACAAGCATCTCGAAGATGTCCGTTAACGACCATTTCGCCTGTGATGACCCCGATGGTGGTGCGAGTAGCCAAAACATCGAGGAGGGATGTTTTTCCAGCACCTGTGACACCCATCAAAGCAGTAAGAGTACCCGGCTTCACCCAACCATCGACATGATCTAAGATACGACGCCGCTCGCCCTTGATCTGAATATCGTAGCAGACGTCGCTCCACTGGAAGATCTTCGTCTGCTGTTGGATACCAGTAACCTGACAGAAATTAAAATTCTAACATTCTCAGCCTCAAGATGACAATACTTACTGTTTCGTCACTTGAGACGGCGTCCGTGGTCCTGTTGCTGGGGTCCAAGCGGCCAAACTCGATGTCATCCTTTTCAAAAGTTTGAGGGAGATGACCCTTACGGAAGACGAGGATCTCGCCCTAATGATGACAAATTAGCACATGTAAAGTGATTTGAACGAATTCCCAGCCATACATACCTTACTCTTCTTGGCACTTATATATTCGGTGCCGAGCAGATAAGCAAGAGTGAAAGCGACCCAAAAACTAAGGAGTATCCCAAGGTTTCTCCACAAATGCTTGCGATGATAATCGAAGTTCCCGCTCAAGTAGTCGGCACCAGCAACATAGTCATGTCCGGGAAGACCACCCGCTACGGCACAGAGATGCTGAAGACCAGTTACGTTTTCGTAACCAGGGCCACGGGGGATCCAGGAGGTACACAGATAGTTGGATCCATCGAATTCGTTAACCATGATAGACTCGAACGCATAGGCGATAGGATTAATACGTCGGAACCAGCCAAACCAAACGACCATGTATGTCTGAGGAATTGTAAAACCAGTCTAGGAAGGCCAAAAAATTTCAGGACATAAATAACGAATGCAACAAACGCAACATACGTAGATAACGAGTGCCAAAATCATCAACATCGCTGGTGTGAGTGCTTCGGCTAGACTTCTACTGAAAGATGCGATCGTTCGGAAGACAGAACTCATAGTGAGAGTTGTAGCAAACGAAAAGAGGAAAAACGTGAAGAAGGCTTCTGGAGTTCGGCGGAGGTTTGTCATGAAATAAAGAGTGAGATTGCCACTTATTGCCGACACGATTTTCGCAGGCATATCAACGAGCATGCTGGAGATTGCTTCAGCAGATGGACGGTAGAAAGCGTATCTATTATGCTTTTCAATGATAGGGCGCTGGGCATAGAGGGTAAGAATCTATGTGGAGACGTCAATAAACAAGTCAGAGCTCAAAAAAAAAAAAAGGATAGACGGACCTCAAGGACACTCAACAACGCATTGATGAGAACAGAAAAGAAAAGAAGAGCTCCACGCTGGAAGAAGCTACTCGTCGTAGGCTGCATGTTGTAGAAGACTGAGCCCATCACTAGCTGGAGAATGAGGACCCCGAAGACGGTGATCTAAATATTATGAGAATTTGCAACACAATAAAAAGAAAAAAAATACATACATATGTGTTCGTTGGGTCACCGCGAAGTCGTTGGAACCCACGGACCATACAAATTTTGATTTGGGTCCAATACGAAATAGTGTAGGGATCCTTGACACTCCTAAAGACAGCGATGAGTAATGTCTAGCAATCGAGCATCGTAAAACGGACATGGTCTTAGCCTGTTGAGTCTTCCTTGAAGTAGCAAAAGCCTCATAACGCTCGCCGTGAATTGGGAACTCTTTCTTATACGTTTCGATTTCTTCAGCAAGAGCCTGTCTCTGAGGGCTGTCCTTCCATCGCCGAGCAAACTCGGCCGCAGTACGAGGAGTTTTGGACTCGAAACCAGGTTTCACTATGCGTTCACTAGGCTGGGACATACTGGTCAAGAAATCGCCAGTGGTCTGCCGTTCAGGACAAACAAACCCCATCTGCTCGAAGTATTGCTTGGCGTCTATTGTACGTCCAAAATAGATCTGTCGACCTTCATACAATACAATGACCTTATCGAAGAGATCGTATGCATCCTGGGAAGCCTGGTATATCGCCACCAAGGCCGTGGATGAGGTATACTGGGTCTGAGTTCGTAGAGTGCGAATAAACTCAAGGGCAGTCGCAGAGTCAAGTCCACGAGTGGAATTATCCCAGCATTGAAGAGGAGCCATCGACAACGTACATTCTGAGATTGAGACGCGTTTGCGTTCGCCACCTGAGACCCCACGGACCAAATCGTCGCCAATACGAGTGTTCAAGGTGTGACTGAGGCCGTACATGGCCATGACAACATCTACGGTAGTGGGTAAGCCACAGATAAACGTTATAGTGATGGGCCAAGATTATTCCCACCTCTCAGATGAGTCGCATACTGCTCGCGAGAAACACTGTCGGCCCTGGTTCGGGGAGTTCTTGCCTTCGCAGCAAACAAAAGTGTGTCGCCGACAGTCATGTTGGGAAAATGCACCTCGTTCTCTGCATTATAAATGACTTCGCCACGGAAGTGCTTGTGCATCTGCTCGTAGCTGATTCCCTGGTACTGGATGTCGGAACGAGGATCGACAAAGAAGCCGTGGGTGTCACCTGAGATGGTTTTCAAAAATGTGGAACAACCACTGAAGGAGTCATTTAGCAAAATGTCGCGTAAGGGAAGAGGGGGCAAGACGTACGACCCCGGGCGACCCAAAACAACAAGCATTTCACCATGCTTGACAAGTCCGTCGAACTCGTCAAGAATTTGAATCTTACGGAGTTGCGATTTACCAAGGCGGAATGTTTCTTTCATAGTAGAAAATACACTAGAAAGCACATTCCCCATGTCCTTTTGATAATCTGTAGGACGACCCCAGCCATGAACCGAAAGATTTTGGAATGAAACGCCGGCTGCACGGTGGGGATAGCGTTCTGGTGCAAGACCGACTAGACTCTGTATCCATGCTTTGGCAGAAAATGAAGGAGAATGAGGGTCAAGCTCGGGGACGGTGGATGTTGGAAGGAAAGGGTTAACGCCGTTAGCCGCTCGCGTGCTGCTTCGCGCGAGAGTTTGAATGGCTTCTTCAACGCCAGAACCTTCAGCAGACATGAGAAAAATGAAAAGTTATGACGGAGAACTTACTCAGTCTATGGTTTATATATCGTCAAACAGATGCGAGATTTACCTTCGAATCCACCGGTTCGTCTAATGGTGGATTTGTCGTAGCGAGCTTTCCTTCGCTGTCAGCTAACATTTCCGTCAACCGATAATATAGATTTGGTGAACACATTTAGGCAAACCTGGTTAGTCCGAAGCCTTTACGATGGCTTGTCCTCATTTTCAGACTCACCGGTAAATAAACGGTCGAGTTGTAGTCATTATTAAATTCGCCTGCCTGACACTCGATGATGGAGTTTTTTGAAAGGTACCAAGATGACCACTCCGGTATATCAAAAATACATCGTAGATCCCTTCTCACTACTACCTAGGCTCTGATATGGTCTACCACTTGCTTGGGTTCTAACCAAGTTCATGAAAGCCTAGCGGTGACCGATGAACATAAACGATGATTTCCCTCAGATGTGTGTGGATTTATAAATGGTTGGACATTGCTATTGAGAAACAAAACTTCCTGCCTCGCAGTCGAGCATTTGTTATAATGCAATTTCAGAGAGAGTAGAGACAAGAATTACGTCATCGGCTGCGGTGGTCAGCAGGACAACTTCTTTGACTTCCTTTTTGCATATTGTTGAGCCTATGCACGAATCAGGGAAGCAATAATTTCCTAGTGGGCCTGTAGGAGCAACAGACTTCTAGCCTGAAAGGCATTTAGGATCAGCGTTTGGACATGAAGAGAGAGAAGAGTCCGAGTCATCGCAAGAGTCAAACGGTTTCAGCTATTGAGCTTGGCTCATTACCACCATGAACGCAACGGTGTTCTCTCTCCTGGATCTCCCACATGAGCTCCTAGCAGACGAAACTTTTTTACCATTCCTTTCCGGGGATCGAACAACCCTACTTTCATGTGCTGCAACATCGCGAACATTGAGAAACATTTGCCTCCCACATATTTACAACAGTGTAGCCCTCTCTTCCCCAACACTACCTCCGCTACTCGATGAAAATCCGGAAGAAATGGGCATGCTCGATTTAGAGAAACTCCAAGACCCAGCCCTCATGATTTGTTGGGAAGAATCTTCGCAAGCAAGGCGATTTCTTACTCTCCTAGATGCTTGCCCACAAATCGCTTCTCTAGTTCGCACATTGAGGCTAGTGCATGGTGCATCGGGCTATGAATATCCATTTTGGGTTTTGAGTGACCCAAGCGTTCCCTCCCTCATCCTTGAACGACTGGCCCATTTACAAAGCCTAGAACTTTCTCTAGCTTCAGACAGGAGGGCTGTATGGACTGACATGTCCTGGGATGTTTTACCTGCCCAATTCACAGATGCTGTATTCAGAACAGTGAACCAGTGCCCATCGTTTCGTCACTTGGGCATTGGAATTCGATTCTCTTTCAGGAATCAGCTCGCTTTTTCTAAAGCTTTCACTATTCAGCCTGGGTCTCGGATCGAATCCCTCTCGTTAACCACCATATTTTTTGATAACACCGACCAAATTATGGATACAGAGGAGAGCTTGTTAATGCAGTCGCCCTTTGCAAGTAAACCAAGCTTGCTTTCCTTGGAGCTCGCTTTCATAGAGGAGTCGGTCCAAGGCCCTCTTTTGATTGCGGCCCTTCTACACCCTTCCTTTCCAGTCAATGTACAAAATCTCACACGCCTATCTTTCATTGGCTTAAATTGTTACGATGACTGGATTGGTTCGTTCCTGGACGGGCAAGAAACCGACATCAACTTGACTGAAGTAGTTCTTGGTGGAATTTTCCGTAAGATAAGCCCCCATCTCTCCTTTCTATTATTCACAGTTTATTGTTAGGTCTTCGCGATCTACCATTTTTAACCCACTTTGAACGATTTACACATATCACCTCCCTTACCTTGGCTACTGATTATTTCAAACGCCCTTTCAACCCCTACCATTCAACGGCTCAGAGCCAATCTCGAGTAGAGCCCTGGTCGGATTGGATTGGTTCACACCTGCCTCCAAGCCTCCGACACAATCTACTCTCTTTTACACTCCACACAGACGCATCGAGCTACACCTGGATCGAAAGGGAAACGTTTCCCCATCTCATGGGCGTAGAGGATACTTTGGAGAAATATTGTCCTCAATTGAAGAAACTCAATCTTCAGGTGCACAAGCTTGAAGACACACCATTAGATCAGTTGCCAGACTTCACGATGGCGCTTGCATCCAAACTGAAGGGAATTTTTCCAAGGGCAGCGGAGAAGAATGATTGGTGTGAACTGGATATTCAGTTCAATTTTCTTGCACCCATCCCTTTCTCAGTACCTTACAAGTCAAATCATTAAGTTGTAGTCGATCATATAGCTTCAATTGGATTTGTCTAGCTAGATTTGGTGATGGTATAAATGTAGAAGATCATACGAATGTCTGGTCAGGATGGCATAGAAGAGTGGCGGTAGTGGAGATGTGGTTGGGTGGAATGCGAATGTTGTTATAGTACAGTGAGGATGAAAAAAGATATCATGGGTGCGACCAGGGAACTAGTGAATGAAGGAGTCGAGGATAACGTGCAGAGGAAGGGAGTGAGGAATGAAAACGTTGATTGGTCGAGACAAGTTTAAGCATTCGAGAGGTTCTCAAGCTTGGGCTTCCGTCTTTTCTGAAAATTATCAACTTTTGTCTTGCCCTCAAGTCGGGCTGACGTGCACTGCAGTGAGCTACAGAGCTGAATGATGACGGGCATCAGTCGGTTGAATGGAAGACTCAGGCATAGGTAGAATACGTACAGGATCATCGCAGACGTAGAGACAAGAGGACGCGTTGGTTGTATCACCAAGAGGAAATTTAGATGCGAATGTTTCAAGTGATTTAGACAGACTCTCAAGGGATGGCTGTACAGAGTCTTCGGCTTGTGATCGAAAGACGTGAGAATCTCGAATTAATGAAGAGTAGAGGTGCAAATACCTTTGTGTTTGTTCTTGGGCCTCATTTCTCCAGCATAGACACGATCGTCCTCGTCTAGCTGATCAAGCTCGTCTTTGGCCCAGCGAGTTCGAACAGCGAGGGCTGAGAGGACTTGGTCGGCGTTGTCCATTTTTTCTCGCAAAAGCGTAAGTAGCTCTTGCGTGAAGCCAGCGTAAGTTCTGTCAAATTTCGAAGGATCATTGAGGTATTCATCAAGGCGAGCCTGCGCGCGGGGCTTCAAGTTGTGCAGAAATTCAGCATCGCGGACGGCTTTGAGGATCCGTTTTGCTTCTGCTCGCCCGCTAGTCGATGCTAAGTCTCGTCTTTTCCTTGAATTGTTGGTGTTTAGTTCTTTCGAAGCATCCATAACGAGAGAGCGAGAGGTATAGTGCGCGGGCTGTTGATGGTTTATGTCCAAGCTTTGATTACCTCAGCGGGGTGTCCCTTCATCGTCGATAATGAGGTTTGTTCTTGACATTCCGGATATCCCAGCCTCTTCCCTTTCGACTTTGACTGGACCGTCTCGTATCTGCATTGAACGATTAATTCAGTCTCGCTTCAATGACCCTCATTTGTTGGTTCCAGCTTCTTCGTCGCACAATACACGTTTATATGTAAAACTTGTTCCCTGTAGAGAATTCCCATCGGAAACAAAGCTTGCAGCTGTCCTTGTTCTTATATTCGAAAAAGATGATCATTTACGTGTCCTTTTGACCACTAGATCAAAGGAACTCAGGACTCATAGTGGTCAAACTGCCTTACCAGGTGGGAAGGTTGATGAACCACCAGATACATCTTTCCTTGATACTGCGGTAAATCCTTTTTTGTCTATAAACTCTCTCTAAACGCACTAAAATATTTTCATGTTAGCTTCGAGAGGCACACGAGGAAGTTTCCCTTCCCCTCGCTCACTCCGCAATCCATCCAATTGGTTTAATGCAACCATTTATTTCTGCGTTTGGGCTCATTGTCGCTCCAGTCGTTGCTTTCCTTTCAGATCCCTCCATATTGGATCTTCTCCAGGCGTACACTGCCGAAGTTTCCGACATCTTTACCCATCCTCTTGAAGCTGTACTAGATCCATCCCTCATGACAAATCAAGAATTGGTTACGAAAGGGTCCGAACATTGGCACTATCCGGAGGAGCTACATGTATGACATTCGCTTGTTGTATGCGTTCCTATTCTCATCGAGGTAGAACACGACAGATCACGTTATTGAAAGTTTAGCTGGACTGCATTACCGGATGCATCGGTTTCGTTCAAGCCTGTCCCCGGTGAAAGGGCTCACAGCGGACATAATGGTCTGGCCTAACTTCATGATCCGTCCTCCAGTATCCTAACAGTCTTATCGATTAGATCAAAGTTGCTGAGCTAGCGTATGAAAAACCTGCGCAGTATGATAGATACGCTCCTGGCCAGCCTCACAGGCCACAGGAGATTTTAGAGCTCGTCCAGGGGATACGAGCACAGCGTCAGGCGGAGTTACAGAAAGAGAAATAGGCCATCAGAACAAGCACGACTCTAGAAGGCACCTGATATTTCGGATAAATGAGTCTACGAGGGATGTAGAATATCGAGTCCCACAACTCGAGATTTCCAATTCAACTTTCCTAAGTTACAACGATACTCGCTGTAGTTGGGGAACAAGTGGAAAACATTTGCGCGAGAAGCGGCCAGGATCGACTTTGTTGCGTCTGCTGGTATTTCCAGTGGTGTAGTTCCAAATGGGCAACCCTTCATTAAACTCACAAGACTCCGGCGGTAAAAACGATCGGACTTTATGAAGTGCATGCGCCCTCAATCTGGCACTCTTAAGGCACCCGACGTCTATGTACGCCGATTTACGTACCCTGATAAGGCATAAAATTAATCTCTGAGGTCCCAAGCATTACCTGTTACGAACAACCCGCCTATTTTTCCAAGGAATCTCTAAGACTTGCTAGCATGTCCGTCTACACTTCACCATCCAATTATTAGAAGTTTCTACGGGTTAATAAATCCGTGAACGCAGGCTTCAATTCCCGTAACTTCGGTCGCAAGAATCTGAAGCTGCAATCACGAAACATCCAGCTGCGATCACCAAAGACCTAGCGGCGGTTATCAAAAACTTAGGCGGGCTCTTACAGAGGATATCGGTTTCGAAAGAAATCGCTGCTCTGCAAAATCGTAGATTTTTTCACTAGAAGTTAAGCTTTTTAGACCAGTCTGAACAATTTGAAAGATAAAATATAGGACAAGCGTTTTGTATTCATCCCACGTTCGACTACAAACTTTAAGTTTGCAGGCGAATTGTCCATGAGGGAAAAAGTCATTTTCGATCGGACTTTTCTGTGAGGTATTGTGGGAGGTGCCTCTTGAGGGCAATGACGGAATTCATTTTTGTCATGGGCGATATCAGCGACTCCATTCATCTACGAACTCGATTTCCAGTCATGTGTTCAAATTCACCGACTCCCTATCTTATGGTCCTTTCCATTTTGACAGCTTCATATCCACATAACGCTGAATGGTGGCTTCTGAAGTGTGAATAATATGTAGAAAATATTTTTTGAAAATCCTACCACGATTGAGGAGACCATTGAGGAAATCGACAAGTGCTTACATAAGCTGCTGTATGCATCCAACACTGACATGTCTTCAAAGCTGCTGAAAGTAGCCTGGTTTCAACTTCAGGCATACTCTTATGATGACACCAACTTTAAGAATGCTTTGCCCTATTCTTGCTTCTCTTGGCGTTGGTCGCACACCTTAAAAGGAAGCGGCCAGAATTCCTGAAATCCAGACCCTCTCACGGAAAAAAGACCTCGGAATGTCTCTCTCTGGCACACTCCGCCTCGCGTTCTCGAGCTCCCTCCTTGTTATTGTAATTGCTACTCTCCGCTATATTTTCAAACGATGGACTACTCCTTCGCTTTACCCTCCTGGTCCAACACCACTGCCACTTCTCGGAAACGTCTTGGATATCGATCCTGTGAAACCATGGAAGAGTTATGCCAGCATTGGGAGGCGCTTCGGTATGTGGCGATCTAGGATTGACATCGGGTGGTTTGCAACCCTCATTGCTCTTTTAGATTCGCCAGTTGTCCACATCTCTGTTTTGGGCAAACATATTGTCGCAATTAATGACTACGAGTTTGCCCGGAAAGTTCTGAGTAAACGAGGGTATCTGAATGCCTCTCGGTAGGTGTGCACTTGATTTCCCCAATGGTATATGTTTTCTTACTCAGTATTTCCCAAGTCCCTCGATGTATATGGTGCATGAAGCTGCAGGCGGTCGGGAGTTCTTTTCCCTATGTTCACCTGACCACCCGCACTGGAAACAATGCCGGAAAGAATCTGAACTACTCTTGCGACCCTCGGGGAGCGGTTCTAAATCCTTTCGTGAAGTTCAGCTCCGAAGGACGCGCAATTGTCTCAAAAAGATAAAGGAGTCTCCGGAGAACTTCATACATCATTGTCTCGAGTTGGTAATTCCAGCCCTCCGAATTGAAACATCTGGCTAACTTATATAGACTGACCGGTGGATTTAGTTTCGAAATAGGTGAGTTTCCGCCCCCTACTAGAATTCTGTCATAAAAACTCAGATAACTGTGAAGCATATGGTGCTGTAGTCCAGGAATCCCATGATTATCTGCTCGATCTTGCAGACCGAACTTTCCGAGGGGGTAAGTCTATATCCCCTTAGCTTCAAACATATTTTCATCGATTTGATAGTTAGCCTTTCGATTCGACATCCTTTGATCGATGCTTTCCCACCACGTAACATATCCTTTTGCTATCTTGGTTAATTAACTGTCTTTCTGACACTTCTGGTTCAACAGTCCGCTATCTCCCTTCCTGGTTGCCTGGGATGCAATGGAAAATAGACTCCATTGGTTGGCGCCGTGACAGTAAAGATTTGGCGAATATTCCGTTTAACATGGCCAAAAAGCACTTTGAACATGACGATGCAGAAGGGAGCTCAGTCACGGATCAACTGTTGAGGAGAAAGAACAACGGTGAGGCTATAGACAACGACATGATAAAATCTTTGGCGGTTACGGTCGTTTCTGGTGTGTGGGTGTTTAACTTTCTCGTTCGTTTCTCATACAATGATTCCGAAAGGTGGCACAGATACAGTAATTGCACACGCCTTTGTGTCGATCCCACAACTAACGAATCACAGTCCAAGTCTGCAACTACCTCCTTCATCCTCTGCATGATGAGCTTTCCTGATGTGCAGGCAGTCGCAATGAAAGAAGTTGACAGCGTCGTCGGCCGAGACCGTCTCCCCACCTTCGAGGATCGGGACAAGCTCCCTTATGTAGAAGCGGTGATTTATGAGGTCCTAAGATTCGTGACTGGTGTCCCCCTTTGTAAGCTCTGTAATATTTGGTAACCTACTCAAATACTGACGGCTTCAAGCCCTTCCACATTGCTCCACAGAGGATGATATTTGGCAACACGGAGAAAAAGAATACTTCATTCCGAAAGGAACGACTATAGTACCTAACCTCTGGTATGTGCACATTCAAATCGGTCACCTTCGTTGAATCACTCAACCGCAAAATTCATAATTTATAGGGCCATGACAAGAGACCCGCATACTTACACTAACCCAGAAGCATTTAATCCGTCACGTTTCCTTAATCCGGACAACACTTTGAACCGTAATATCCTCCCAGAGATGATTTACGGGTTTCGACCAAGGAACTGCCCAGTATATCTTCTCTCTCTCTATCTTCGAATTCCGAACTAACGACGAAACCTCAACAGGGAAAATGGGTTGCTGAGGATGTTCTATTTATTTTCGCTGCCACAATGTTATCTCAATTCCGAATTCAAGCGGAGGAAGGCTCGCAGCTGAAAGATTGGAATTCTGAAGATTTTGATGGCCTCTGGGATGGCGGAATTGCCAGGTAAGGGTTAACAAGGATATACCAAACGCGTTCATTCATCATTCACACCAGGCATCCAAAACCTTTTCGATGCAATTTCGTTCCGCGGTAATGTGATATGAGAGACAATGTTTTTCATGTAGCCTCTTTTTCAAATTGTCATTATATTTAACTGAAAAGTGATTCTGGTATTTGCGGACTATGTACTCATATCATGGCCCTGGAGGATCCTTGAAATAAGCTGCCAGCGACTTGTTTAGTAGTCAAGTTCGAATCAGATTGTCCAATATACTAGCAGGAATGGAATCCCAAAATATCGGTGGGTCCATAGAATTGGGATCGTACAACGGTAACGGTTGGAGCCTAAGCCAGGCTGAGAGAGTCGACGGACTGGTTCGATCAAAGTCAGGCTCTCGTCACCATTGTTGAGGGATTCAAGCAAAACGAGAAATGGCTACACGAATAAACGAGTTCAATTTGCGTCCCAGTGGCGAGTCCTTGAGGCATAGAATTCTGCTGTTGGTTCCACAACTCTCTTGAACTGACATGTCAGGCACTTTCCTGAGAACCATCAATGAGAATCATACTTGAAGCTTCATTCCGTTCTGATAGAAGCACGCGTATGACCTTGGTAGCCTATGAACAGTCGTAGCGGTTGTCTTACAAGCCATCTGTATCTCTAGAGCTGCTCTTCCAAATATATATGACGTAGAAATTGCGGAGGCTTACAAGGATCACCTAAATTGTCCGGACCTATTCGCTCCAGTGTCTCCAAAGAATCGCAAAACGGCGTTTATACGCCCTAATACAACAACAAATTTAACCGTCGATGCTTCAAGCAATGAGATGCCGATGGAAAAAGTGCGCGAATGTCGCGCACCCAGATAACACTGTAAGGCTCGTAGCTTTTTGGGAATTCATGAGGGGGTCCGCCAAGCATCTAGTCACACATGGACTCGGACGAATATGAGCAAGAGATCATTCTCCTTCCTCAATTTTGCCCCATTTCACAACGGACGGAACACGAAGGACATACCTTGGACTTAAGGTCACTCAGAATTATTTTCAATAGCAACTACCCCATGTGGATTGTGGACTACTACACCTCTGAATAGGCGGCGTCTTCAAGTTGAACGGCAGACACGGGGTTTTCATGACTCCCTGATTAAACATGTGTTTCACCTCGACGTGGGATGGAGCAAGACGCTCAACATCTTCGCAGCATTATTTTCCGTGCAAAGAGTATCCGTCGGATGACTGCCAAGAATGACCACATGGGATACTAGCCAAACTATGAGCGCTAGCCGTGCGCTAAAGCCTTCAACCATGAGAATTGGACTGGATGAGTTTTGCATTGTGTCATGAGTACGATGGTATTCAGGATGAACAATGTCATTTTATTCAACTCTTCTCAACAGTTCTTACAACGTTTACAAAGTACAATAGAGTCCATTGATCGTCAGGTGTGGGCGTGGGCGTGAGGCTGCACCAAAGACGTTATTAGCAATATCTGCGTTTAGAGTGGGTTATCTCTTACGACGGGGGGTCCTTTACAACCAATCGATTTGTCTGTTCTGCCGGTCGACGATGGAGTCGGGATTAGCTTCAGCATTGGGCTGCGCCAAAATATTATAGGTGTTGTAAAAATGCTGAGGCGAGAGCTGTCACTTACAACTGGGTCTCTTTTCAACCAGATGATAGTCTTGTCAGCGCGATCGACAATGGAGTCGGGATTAGCTTCAGCATTGGGCTGCACCAAGACTGATTAACGTATCAGCAGCTTAAGAGAGAGATACTTACAACTGGGTCTCTCTTCAACCAGATGATAGTCTTGTCAGCACGATCGACAATGGAGTCGGGACTGGCCTCAGCATTTGGCTATCAACCAGTTATATTGTTTTGGTTGTTTTCATAAGGTGGCGCCAACATACCATTGGGATAGCCGCAGCAAAGGTAACAAGTGCAGCGAGTAAGATGAGACGCATGGTTCAATAAGCAAATCAAAGAGATGTTCTAGTTTTCATCTCATCCCAGCTCCTCTTAAGCGTTTGGCGTGCCACCCAAAAGCCCTCCTCATGTGCTGAAGTGAAGCTTCATCTGCTTCTTCCCGCAATTTCCCGGCATTGTGGGTATAATTAATGGAGCGGCTTAGAGCCCATCCTCACCTTGGCCTTCAATCGCCGATACTTTTACAGTGGGACCCCCAAGTATCTGTAAGTTTCGTGTACCTCCGCCAAGATCGCTTTATTCAACTTTCCCTTCTTCCCCTCATGCCTAGCTTCAGATCCTCAGCCTATGCAAAACTTGCGCAGGAAGATCCAGAGTCCGAGCAAGACGACGCTTACCTTGATCTCAGCCGTCCAACTCAAACCCACATCAGAAAGAGCTTACATCGCTGGGATTCGTCATCCCCAACATGTAACAAACTTTCCTGGCGTTCACTGGCAATGATCTCGCTTCTTGTTAATGTATTATGTGGTGTGTCGTTTGCGTTTTGGATTCTAGGAGTTGGACGAAGCTATGCTTCTCCGTTCCCTGAGGGGCAGCTCTTCTACTGTAAGCATCCTTTGAAGCGATGTAGAACCGATATCCAATGTCCTGATCCTGGATTAGCTCCCGCAAACGATGTTCTCGAAAAGACAGCGACTGTGTTTGAATCGGCCATTCCCGGCAGGTCAGAGACGAAGTATCAAGGTTCGCCGTCATATGAACTGGACACGCTTTGGGAGGACCTTTATGGTTGTACGTTAAGTACCAAGAGATTCCTTGAATGCAAAATAACTACCGCTTCTCCCCTAGTTGGGATTTCCAAAATTACTCCACAGGAACAGAGTCAATTGATAAATAAGACTGAGAAGATTCTTGTGGGCGATAAACCAGGGTACATTGTTCAGGTCAGTTCGATATACAATCTCCGAACAACCAGGGAGCTGAGAGACTTTTTTTCTGGACTGAAGCTTGCCGTGTTTCACCAGCTTCACTGTATTGTATGATTCTTGTTCCTGCCAGGCATTCATGACATTGAACGATGTGGTTCACAGAACATGCTTCGGATGAAACTTTCACCTGACTACTATAATGGAAATGGCCTTATGGATGACGATCATCTCTCTCACTGTATCGACAGGTGCGAGTTGTACTTTCATCAGCAGCGACCGGACGGGTATACTCACCACACGCATCCCTAGCTTACGACAAGCTATTTCGTGTAATGTCGACGTTACACCATTTGTTTGGAAATGGAGTGAGCCTCACAGTCGGTATATGGGAAGGCTCAACGTTGTTCATTCGTGCCGGAACTTCGAGGCGGTGAGAGAGTGGGCTCGACCCAGAGCAGTGACATTGGAGGAAGGACTCAATATGACATATAGAGTTCTACCTGAAGACTGAGAAGAGGAAGACATACAAGTAGTATAAAGCGAAGTAGATATATGTTCTGTAGGAACTCACATCCTAAACATTCAATGTAACCTTCCCAACTGATGATTTGACAATTACTCTACCCCTCTCCCTGCCTGCCTGGTCCCAAAAGACAGCCCCTTCAACGTTCCCGATGGGGAAAGGGCTCCAGCTTCCACCACCACTGGCACTCTTTTCCACTCGCCTCCTTCGACCAAGTCCTTTTGGATCCTGCACTCTCTCATCTACTCGAACCTCTGCGCCCGACAGCGAGGTGCTCAAATTAAACTTGCCTTCAAAAATGGGAGGAAGGGTGACTTCGTTAGACCCATTAGAAGTTTCCGATGATACATAGAGGGTTGAATCTGCCGGTGCAGTACGGATGTTTTTGGAGACGAAGCTGTTAGTTGTGTTGGCAGTGAGGTTGAAGGAACCGGGTCCAGAAGTTGAGGTAGTGAGGTCATATGTTGCGTTTATTGATCTGTGGAAACATCAGTTAGCTTTTAGAAGGGTATCGACACCTGAACTGACCCGTTTGTTGTCTTGATGACCCCTGTTGCTGAGTTGTTGGTGGTTTGCTGGAGAGCAACTCTTGCGTTAATGGATCCGTTTAGCTTGGAACATATAAGCATCCCGTTTTACGACAAGACAAACTAAATGGCGTACTGTGTGAAGCTGGATATTGTCAAGGACGTCGATCTTCTCAACTGTGATCGCCCCGTTGTTCGTTTTCAATGTTGTGTTCTTGGATACCTGAACATTGGGTGCCTTGTATGTGATCTTGCCATTGTGGGTTCCAAGCGCAAGAGTTTCAAATGAGAAATTATCCTGAAGTGTGAATTCAACAGAGTAGTTGTTCAGATTTGTGCTCAAAGCCTTGACAATACGACGGTTTGATGAGATCGTCCTCGGCAAAGTAAAGTGGACGTCAACGTGCTCGCCGTGTCTTTCAGGAGGGTGGGTATGGCGAGGAGTCTAAGAGACTAGTGTTGGAACACAGAGAAAAAAGTATGAAATATATATCTTACATATATTCCAACGCCATGTTCTCCATTTTTCTCCATGCGACACACCTTCGCGTGCACGGTCACTCTCGGATTGGCGGGACGAGAATTGACTCGAACGAGAACGGAGTCCTGAGCGATGTCGGTGGAGGACGATATAGTGACATGTCCAGCTTGACCACCACCGGCAGACTCAATGTACAAGAGCCGCGCTGTGAAAGGCAGCTCGAAGGTGCTAGAATTTCCTTGGCCCTCATGCGAATCGCACGAGATAATTGTGCGGTCTGAGGGGAGAGGGATGTCATCTCGAGTCTACAAATAAAGTAAATAAAGAAGAGGCAAAAGTCGATGTTGGACCAACTTGGGAAGACATTAGATTTTGGCTAGCTGAGAGATAGAGAACGAGGGTTATTAGAGTCTAAATTCAAGACATCTGTCTGTTGGAGGAGAAGTCCTTATATACGCCCTAGCCATATGCAGGTTTGGGGAAGCGGGTACTACGATGGACGCGCGCAGGCGTTAGCGCAGTTCGAGCTGGAGTACCTTGCCTGCCTGACCAATAAAACTATTGACTGTGCACTACTGTGCACATCTAGCTAGAGATAAGATCGTTGTCCAGATTTTGACTAGAATGTTCGTCGAGCGGTCGTGCTTGTAGGATCTGGAGCTGGAAAAAGCGTGACCTGGGTCAACAGAACAAATCGTGATGGCAAAGACCAAAGGCTTATACTCCGCTCTAAGGGACGTCAGTCCCATTAGGCGCCACATTTGGGCTCAACTAGCTCTAATGACTAACATATGCATTTTATCTCTGTCTACGATGAGCTGACACAATTTTGCAGCGACAATTCAGACGAACCAGAACTTGTCCTCCACCATCACCACATGTCTAAGCCTCGCAGCGACGAGCAGCCGACAGGTCTCTTCTCCGGCGTATTCGGCTTTGTATCACGGGAAATTGAGCAATTTGTGGCGACTGCAACAGGAAAAACGATACCAGATGAAGTTGAAGTAAGAACCGCTCATCGTACATTGCAATTTGGCCCACTAAATCGCCGTATAGGACGAGGAATCAAACGAGGAAGAGTTCTCAGAAGAAGAAATTATTTCTCAACACAACAGCGATTCGCCAGAAGAGCATGTGGACCCTGAACTCGAATCTCCACCATCCACTTCTCCCGTTCTTCGCGGAGTTTTGAAGCCCCCACCTCCTTCCACAATGCCTGGATCGCTTTTCCCGCGGTCTCCGTCCATAGACCGTGATACACCACCCCCAAATCCCACCGAGGAAGACCGGCGCGTACATTTTGCTTCAACTTCTTCACCAAGCAATCCTAGTCCACCTATGTCCATGCGTGCACCTGCTACTCCAGTGTCTATCCCAGTCCAGACTCCACGTGATCATGCCCCTTCACCTGAGCCCTCGCCAAAACGCACCATAGTTGGCAAAGGCAAGGGCCGCGCCACCGAAGACGATTATCGCGCCTGGGAACTTGTCGACCAATCCCATGTTCAGGGCATGGAGAGGCGACTGGATGCCGCCAAAGCCAATCATGAACGAACTTATCATGATACCCAACACGCAGATACTTCTGTATGGGAGAGTGAACGTCGGCAGGACAAGGTCCGGATTAAAGCATTAGAGGATGAGATTCGAAGTCTCAAAGCTGAGGTAAACATCATTTGATCTTGGAGATTATTTTTATTTATTCCCTCTAGCTTGCACGGCGACCTGTATCGTCTGGGTTTGTTCCTCCTGCTCCTCCGCCACCTCCACCCCCACCACCCCTACCAAATGGTAACACCACATCCACGCGAACCGGAAACACTTCACTTTTTACGGATGCTCGCGCAGCTCTGAAGCATTCAGGCCCTCCCAAGGAAGCTCCAATTAATCCGCCGCTCATTACAGGTCGACGGCCTGGCCTTCCTTCCGTAGGGCTACCCCCAGACAAAGTCGCCGCCTTTTTGAACGAGATGAAGACCGTTAGACTACGGAAAGTCTCACATGGCACACCCCTTTGGTCCTCGTCAACTTCACGGCCTGCGCCTCCCTCGATTGGTTCCCAGAGCTTTGCTCTCGGTGAGGGGAATGCTGCCATCTTACGCAAACTACAGCTCAATGCATCTGCATCGTCTTCATCTCGCACCGGATCACACACGATTACTGACATCCGAATTGGGGAAAAGAGGAAACGCTTAGAAAGTGATGCCGGACTTGCATCTTCATCTTCTAATCTACAGCCTGGTCCTTCCAAGCGAAGGCACAACATACCGAATACTGCAAATGGGAGTTTTACATCAACATCTTCAAGCTCCACGACCTCATCGACGCGACCCCCACGTTCCCAGGCCAACTCTTCGCAGTCTGAGCGTGAAAGTCGAAGCGCGTCCTTCAATCCTATTCCTCCTACCCCATCCCTGTGCTCAGACAATGACGCCGATAAAGAAGATGACAATCCTCCGTCTACTCCCCCACTTATTCCTTCTGCACATCCTCCCGCTAGGGCAAGACCTCCGAAATCTTTTCCTCCGCCACACGAAATCATCGATGTGGATATGCTGGACGATTCGTCTCTTCCTCCGCCTGCCGTTTCCTCCCGTCACACGGTCGTCGTATCTTCTTCTGTTATGAGCTCTCGACCATCGACAATGAAGCCACCAGCTACGCCTCCATCGTCGCGCCTTCCATTAAGTGATGCCTTTTCCAAACGACCTCCCCAATCTCCTCTACCTCTCACAACGAACTCTCCTCGAAGTCGGCCTCGACTACCCTCTGCAAGGGGTAGGCGGACGTCTCAATTTTTGAGTGTCCCTCATTTCGCCGATGAACACCATGACGAGGAAGACGAGAGTGATGATGAATTGTCTCTATCCTTCAACCCCTCACACGCATATGATCACAGCCATGGACCGAAAGAGTCGACGCCTATCCTCTCTACAAATTCACGGACCCGGAGTAACCGGAAGGAGAGGGCAGCCTCAAGTTCGTCGGCCACAAGTAAGCCCCGCCGTAGTGGAAGTGGTCGACAGACATTGGACGAGGAATTTGATGATGTCTTGCGTCGACAGTCTGACTCGTACGATGACCACTTTTTGGAAAGTGGCGTATTCAGTGGGACCGGGACGAGAAGTAAGAATAAGGGGTTCCTTGCTCATGGCGGCGCTGGTGGACCACCTGTGTTCATGGGGGAAGGGTATGTTAGAGATGTGGAAGTTGGCGACGATGGAGATGATGGTGCAGGTCGGAGAAAAAGGAGTAGAAGTAGAAGTCGTAGGCGATGATCTTTCTTGTTTTCTGATCTACTTGTCGTTTTCTTTTGGTTGCTTTCGATTTGTTGTTCCCTATCTAGTATTGTTTATCCCTCTCTATTTCTGTACAACACACTGCTAACTTCAACTGACTATATCCCAACTTGTCACGACTGCATTGGACCGATGATTTTGGGCTTTCGTTCGATAGGTTGTTTCATGAAGGTGAATTTGATCTGACTGTGGATAAAATTCGAGCGCGACTTACACAAGAAACTTTGAAAAAGACATGGTCAAACGAGCTGAAAATCGGGCCGAAACGAAACTCGAAATTGTTAATTCATATGACCCAATACATCTCATGTCTGCTTCCAATCGTACAGTGTTCTGGGCTTTTTTGATACTCCCTTTATCGCGATGCACCCCACAGGAATTGAAACTAGGATGCCTACGACTGCTGCTACTGAAGAGTTTTAGCTCCTTAAGAAAGACACATTAGTCGAGAATAGAAGCACCTTCCGATTACTTACATTATACATGAAGACTGGACGTGCACGTATTACTGAAGTGTATCATGTTCACGAAAATATGATCTGCCTCCAATCTGCCTCAGTTTTCTGAAGGGGAAAATTCCCAAACCCAAACCCCTCCGAGTACGTGTCTAATCTCCAAAATTCCTCCCTATCTTCTTCGTTCGGAAACCAAAGGTAAATTCTACCCGTCGTATGCCTTACAGATGCCACTTCAGATAAGGGCAGAGTCCAACTCTCTTCTGGCCCTGGTGTAGTATGGGGGGGCAAGACGTGTCTCGTCAACATAGACATGAGAGGAAAGAGACAGAAATCTATCTTCCGTAGTCCCATTAAAGATGGAAGATTCACGCCCCACTCGGTGGGGATTGGTCCAGGAATACGTTCTTCCTCTATGAGTTCAGGTGGTATCGTGATAATTTTTGTGCGAGCGCCGCCTCGAATTCGAGGCACCTCATCGCGGACATTTGTGGATATGCTCTGACGAAGTGGAACGAAGGGTGCCCTATCAATTTCGAGCATGTTTTCAGAGCATGGAACAACGCCGTAGTCAATCCATCTCAATTCGGGATGAGAAAGCTGCAATACATCGTTGTTTTGACCTTCATAGCTCTTCCATGGCACTTGCGTTAGGACAAGATGTTTCAGTTTGGGTAGGAGGTCCAAACATGGCTGGAGATAGCTAACCGGTATGATACTTGAGGGTAATGCTGACCCGTTGGCAAACCCATCCAACATAAAGTGCTGAACTTCGCCCCCATGCTTTTGTAAGAACTGAAGAAAGGTGACATCTTCAGGCAACCCCGGAAATGTCCCCGCTAATTCCACAATTTGAATAGTTATTGACCTGAGGATGGGGAGTGACCAGTGTCCTGGAGGAAAACCCTCCCAATTATTTTGAATGTGAGGGCGATAGCGGAGACCAGCATGCATGTAGAGGGTAATCTCTTTTAAGCAGGGCAACGTTACATGTAAATTCGGCTGTTCTAGGACCTCGTCCGTAATGTGCAAGAATTCAAGTGCATTGGCGAAGGAAGCATTGGAAAGAAGCATTGGAATAGCTTGCTTCAATGGCGTGGCATCTCCTTGAACAACTTCTTCCAGGATAGAAGGGAGGTCATCATATCGAACGTTTAAGAGAACCAGCCGACCAAAGTAGCTTAGGGCTTTGATTATACCTGTTTGAGAAGCATCTCCTATGCATCGAACTATTTGTGTGAGATGCTCAAGATTTTCTCTAGACAAAGGAGCTAGGATGTGGATTTCTTGGACACCGTGAAGTGGAGAGCCTCCTAGAGATGTTGCCAAGAACGACAGGGAAGTGGAAATTTTAGCTATTTGCTTTTGGGAAGTGAAAACCAGTCGCTGGTAGAGCAATTTGCGTATGAAGAGGGCCCAACTGCGATTGACTAGCATACACGTTAGAAGACTGCGTCGGAAATACTGCAAAGGATCCATTGGTGCCACGTCTGGTTCACCCTCATATTCCCCTGCAAAAGCGGATTGGATGAACAGGGGATGAGGGAGAAGGTGTTCAAAAACTCTGTGGATAATTTCAAGCGGTAACCTGATGTTTGTTGCGAGGCCACTCGCAGGCTGTGAAGTTACCAGCGCTGTCAATGGGGTTCATATCAGTATGTTATCATAAGGATAGAATGTACTTCTGTTACTATCGGAAAAAAATTCCGGTACACCAACTTCATCTGTTGCTGCCGAAGTCATCCTCAAGACTTCCGCAACGATATCAAGGCGGATTGGGAAAAGATGATATGACACGAACTTCGCTGATGCTTGTCTACCCCTCTATCTCTCCTGTACATCACACTGCCAACTCCAACTGACTATATCCCAACTTGTCACAGCTGCATCTAACCTTGAAGTTTCGACTGATAGTTTCGGGGCTTTCCATTCAACATTTGAGGTTGTGATGCGTTTGGTTTCGTTTTTCTTTCTCACCATTGATAACTGCTTCCCATCTTTGTCAAAACTCCATCTATAGCGTGACTATGTGCCTAATTTCCAAAATACTGCCCTCTCTTCTTGGTCTGGGATCCAAAGGTAAATTCTGCCCATCGTATGTCTCACAAATGCTGCTTTGGATAAGGGTAGAGTCCATGTCTCTTCTGGTACAGGCGTAGCATGAGGGGGCAAGACGTGCCTCGTTAGAGAGGGCATGAGAGGAAACAGACAAAAGTCTATCTTCCGTAGTCCTCTCAAAGACGGGAGTTGTGCACCCCATTCGGGGCGGATAGGTCCAGGAACACGTTCTTCCACTATAAATTCAGGTGCTACCCTCGCCGTAGCTTTTGTGCGAGCGCCGCCTCGAATTCTAGGCACCTCATCAAGGTGGCCATGAGAAACGAAGGCTGCCCTGTCCACTCCCAGCATGTTTTCAGCGCATGGAACAACGCCATAATCAATCCATCTCAACTCGGGGTGCGAAAGCTGCATTGCGCTGTTCTGTGGGTCGCGATAACTCTTCCATGGAGCTTGCGTTAGGACAAGATGTCTGAGTTTAGGCAGAAGGTCCAAACATGGCTGGAGATAGCTGGCCGGTATAGTACTTGAGGGCAATGCTGACGTTTTAGCTAATCCATCCAACATTAAGTGCTCAACTTCATGTCCATGCTTTCGCAGGAACTGGAGAAAGGTGACATCTTTCGGCAGCCCTGGAAACGTTCCAGCCAATTCGTTGATTCGAATTATTATTGACTTGAGGGCAGGGAGTGACCAGTCTCCCGAAGGAAAACCCTCCCAACCTTCCCGAAAGGACGGATTATAGCGTGGACCACCATGCATTTGTATGACAATCTCTTCAAGGCATGGAAATGTTAAGGGTAAATTGGATTCTTCCAGGATTACATCCCAGATCCACAAGAACTGGAGTGAATTGGCGAAAGAAACATTGGAAAGAAACTTCGCCTCTTTCAATGACACTGCTTCGATGATAGACGAAAGGTCATTGTATTGAACGTTTGAGAATGTCCAGCCAATATAGCGCAGAGTCCGGATTATACTTGTTAGAGTCGCTTCTTCTATACATCGAACTATATGTCCGAGATGTTCGAGAACTTCGCTGGTCAAAGGAGTGAGAATGTGGATTTCTCGGACACTACGAAGAGGCGAAAGTGCCAGAGATGTTGATGAGAATGACAGGGAGGTAGAAAAACGAGCGATTTGTCCCGGAGAAGCGAAGACGAGTCGTTGGTAGAGCAGGCTACATGCGAGAAGAGCCCAACTGCGATCGACTAGCATGTATGTCAGAAGACTGCGTCGGAAATACTGCAAAGGATCCATTAGTGCCACATCTGGTTCCCCCTCATATTCCCTTGCAAAAGCGGATTGGATGAATAGGGGATGAGGGAGAAGGTGTCCAAAAACTGAGTGGATAATTTCGAGTGGTAGACTCATGTTTGTTGTGAGGCCACCAGCAGGCTGTGAAGCTACCAGCACTGTCATTGGGTTACATAACACATGCATGTTACTGGCACAGGAGTGGTGCATACTGTTGCTGTTATTGTCAGAAAAAGGTTTGGGACGTCGAGTTTGTCCGTTGGTTCGGTAGCTGTTGAAGCCATCCTCACGAATTCAGAAAGAAGCTCCAGGCGGTTTGAGAGAAAAAATGAGAATGACAAGGATCTCAGTTGTATTCGCTGCATTCTGCTTCTTATGTAATAGATATTTACCTTGAGACTTTGGTAGAGTTGAAGTGCTGTAGACAGCAAACCAGAGGAAGAGGAATTTTTTAGATCTCTGCTTGTTTAGATTTCCGAATCACAATTACTCCGATCTATACATAGTGTATCCAGATACAAGAACTGGTCCTAACTTCTACATATGAATGGGTTTGTCATAAGTAGCCATAGCTGCTTCCTTGAACGCTTCACTCAATGTAGGCTAAACCAAAATAAGTCAGCATCTTGAGCATGGGAGACGGAGGGAAAACAGCGACGTACGTGGGCATGGCATGTTCTCGCAACATCTTCAGCGCTTGCACCGTATTCAATGGCCAAAACACCTTCACTAATCATCTCTCCTGCGTTGGGACCAATGATATGAACACCGAGGATCTTATCAGTTTCCTTCTCACTGATAATTTTGACGAAACCCTCAGCGTCGTTGTTGGTCTTGGCACGGGAGTTGGCAGTGAAAGGGAATTTTCCGACAGTGTATTTGGTACCGGAACTCTTGAGATCAGCTTCAGTCTTGCCAACCCAAGCAACTTCAGGGTGAGTATAGATAACAGAGGGGATGGCGGCGTAGTTGACGTGACCATGACCATGTTTAATGTACTCAACGGCAGCGATACCTGAAAGCTAGTGTGAGTTTATATTTTGATGCAGAAGAAATGGACACACCCTCTTCTTCAGCCTTGTGAGCCAACATAGGACCGAAAGTAACATCGCCAATGCAGCGAATGTGAGAGGTAGACGTAGTGAACTGGTCGTTGATAACAACGCGGCCACGGTTGTCCACCTCAACACCAGCAGCCTCGATGTTCAATCCATCCAAGTATGGACGGCGGCCTACAGAGACAAGAACGACATCGGCTTCCAGCTAGCAGCATGTAAGACTTTTGAGGCGCTAGCAACCGTTGGTTATCACTCACTGAATCGGCCTTGCCATCCTTCGCAGCCTCAGTACTGAGAATGACCTTGCCATCCTTCTTCTCTGCCGCAGTAACTTTGGTTCCAAGCTTGAATTTGATCCCCTGTTTTGCCAGAGTGCGCTGGAATTGCTTGGCAACCTCCTCGTCGATACCGACTCCACCAATACCGTTTAGGAATTCGACAACGGTGACTTCAGCTCCAAGACGGCTCCAAACTGACCCCAGTTCCAAACCAATCACACCGCCACCAACGACGACCATCTTTTCTGGGACTTTTTGTAGTGACAAAGCACCAGTCGAGCTGACGATTTGCTCCTCGTCAATCTGGATGGCCCCACCAGGGAAGGGTGCGACTTCCGAACCTGTGGCAATGATAATATTCTTTGCTTCAATTTGGGATTCTCCGCCGTCATTGAGGGAAACGTTCAGTTGGGTGGGAGAGGTAAAGGAGCCAGTGCCTTTGTAGTAGTCAACCTTGGCTTGCTTGAAGAGGAATTCAATGCCCTTGGTCAGACCGTCGACAGCTTGGTCCTTCGCCTTGAGCATGTTAGGAAGGTTCAGAGAGACGGATTCGACTAATCACAAAGAAAATGAGACTTTCTATGAAAAATTACAATGAAATAAAATGAACCCACCGTCAATGCCACGCTTTTCCAGGTCGTGTTTTGTTTGGTGGTAAATGTGTGAGTTGTTAAGCATGGCCTTGGAAGGAATGCAGCCAACGTTGAGACACGTTCCTCCCAGACGTCCACGCTTTTCAATGCATGCAGTCTTTATAATGGTTGGTCAGTAAATACCCAAACAACAAGGGAGAGGAGCGCACCTTCAATCCAAGTTGACCTGCTTTGATTGCTGCGACGTAGCCTCCCGGACCTTATAGAATTTAAGTTTTCTGGGTGTTCATGCAAAAAATAAAAGATACGTACCACCGCCAATGACTACAACATCATATGGTTCAGAAGAGGAAGAGGCGTATCCGCGTTGAGACAGGTGCCAAGTGGCAGGAACAAATCTCCCAGACCGTAACCGCGAGACACGCTAGTATCAAACTGTAAGAATATATTTGCTAATAGGACTTGAAACAAAAAATGAGACAACCTTTGGTGCTGCCCGAAGCATAGAGCCAACAAAGGGGACAGAAATGGAAGTGGAAAGGTGGATTCAAAAGATGACAGTTCGCTAGTCTAGTGCTCCCGCGCAGACTTTTTCAATCGTCTCACGTGTCCCGTGACTACCCGACTCGTTCCTTCACGCTCATCCGCCTCCGGCTGGCCGAAGCAGATGAGAAAGCATTGAAGTGTAGATTACGCTAGGAAGCCGAAGTACAGATATTATTTTTCCTACAAATTCTCTTCGGTTTGACTCAGCACCCTAGCGCTCCAAGGCGGCCATATAATCTGCTGACAGTCCATATTAAACATGTAATCCACGTCCAAAGTAGATAGTTCGATGCCATGCCTGTATCTTGGATGAGGAGGATGTACAGACAGCTAATAGGAACATACGCTTGCATATGATGCACCAGTCCATCCTCAGTCAATAAATTCGGACAATGCACGCAACGAAAGGCGTTATAAGTGCAGATTGAAGTTGGGCGCAATGTGGAAGGGTACTTTTCTTCAAGTATTCCAAGGCGGAGCTTCTCATCGTAAAGAGTATGAGTGACTAAGGGTAGTTCGTCGTTATCAAGATGTGCTTTGTAGTGGACAACCTAATTCTAGTTTAGACGATAACAGGCATTGAAATTTCTGGCTGACCATAGCAGGATAGTTGAAGAATCGACGACCGGTTGAATTTTTGCAAGAATGGCATTCGTACAAAGGATTAACTTGTCGAACAATGTCGTAAGTTGCACGTGCAGGATCCAGATTTGTGATCTCGAGGAGGCGTTGAGAGATGTCGCAATGCGCTATTGAAAACTTGCGCGAACTTGATGGAGTTTGGTGCAAGGCGATTTCTACCTGTTTATGAATGGGAGGCATTTCGAGAGACCGGCTTGAATCGTCCGGGACTACGGGGCAATTGTGGATAAGAATGTTAGGATAACGGTAGCCGCGAACGCCACAAGAATCGCAACCGAACGTTTTTGTGGCTAGAGTGAGATCATTCGAAGTCTTAAGGGAAGCGTCGAGAGACAGTAGTCGAGCATCAATAGCCTCCCTCCACATAACTCCATGAAACGCGTAGTTAAGCCAAGGAGATTTCCAATCCAAGGAGTCGGGAGGCGCATCTGAATCACTGAAAACGAAGAGATGGGTAAACGGGGGCATAAGTGCAAGGTCAATCAGGTCTGCGACAATCGTTCCTGGAGGCTGGGTTCGAATATATTCTCGACGTGAAGCAGAAAGGAGCGTGCTTCGATGGATAATGCCTCGACGGCTTTCGGTTATCAACCTCTCAGCACGAACTTGGTGCAAAAAGGTTAGGACCCGAGGGCGAACTTGGTCCTCCCAGATTTCATCCGTTAAACGTGTCATTTCGGAAACGCCTTCAAGCCTTTCAAATTGCCAAGGCTTCATAAAGTCTGTTTCTTTCTTCCAGCCAAGAATGTTAACGCGTTGCACAATGCTGTAGGATCAACGTAAGAGAACATTAAAATGGGAAAAAGAGAGATCATACTCTTCTCGGCGGGCAGCAATTAGCTTGTCTTGAAACATTTTCAGCCAATATTGACAATCCGTGACAAACTATCGATGCTTTCGAGCCGAAGTGAGGTTGACCATCAAAATGAACTTACGGTTTCTTTCACTGCCCTGTCTTCCAGACGCTTGGAAGC
Organism: Flagelloscypha sp. PMI_526; assembly: GCA_021399455.1. NCBI lineage: Eukaryota > Fungi > Basidiomycota > Agaricomycetes > Agaricales > Niaceae > Flagelloscypha > Flagelloscypha sp. PMI_526. The sequence continues at coordinate 48,157 of JAJTUO010000142.1, forward strand.
CCATTCTTTACGAGAAGGGATGGGTTGGGCGTTGATCTCGTCAATGAGCGATTGACTGTCGTGGATCGAATGCACTGGTCGGTAACTCTCTGCGTCCATGTGAAAAAATGCACATAAAGGGTAATAAACAAGCCATACCGTTAGGGTAGAAGATTTCATATACAGGCAAAATAGGCAGGATATCTTCCCAATTCAGACCAGTGCTTTCAAAACTTCCAGGCTTCAAAAATTGGGAGAGAGACTGCTCTATGTCGTGGGCTGCGGGGTCGTCGGGGGGATCTGATGTCAATAATGGATCGCAGTAGCGGCGATTGCAAGAGTCTCTGGTGTAACATGCACGACAAAGTCTACGGAGATACATGAACCGTGGGATAGGGACGTGTTGGTCGCATTCCTAGGAACAATCGATCAGATTCGAATTTGGGGACGGTTACAGTGAACGGCTACCATGCAAAATTTGTCCAAGACAAATGCGGCAAGCCAAGGTTCAGAATATCTTTTTGGGAGACGCGGAAGAGCGGGATCTGCACTGTGAAGTAGACGCCAAAGAGGCTCGATTCCAGAGCAAGACACGTCAAGAAGGAGACTCCGCAGTTGCTTACAGGATCGTGCAAGGTTGATGAGGTCTGTAAAGTCGACGAAAGAAAAGATCTGACGAAATGTGAATTTATGGAGGACAATGAACGGATGCATTTCACCTCGAGGACTACGTCTGGCGGAATCTCAAGAAGCCCGGAGATGGTTGTCATTCTTAAGGGATTTCAAAATGGCACTAATGGACTCAATACCCGCTAGAATTAATAATTTTTCTAGTTAGCAGGGTGTGTTAGTAGTCAATGGAAAAGAACTTCACATGAATAGCAAGTGATGGGAAGAAGTAACCTTGATTTCAAACTCCCATCATGGGTGAGCTCTCCGCGTTTGTTTCATTTCTAGCTCATCCCTTAAACAATTTTCAGGAATCCCTAAGGTGCTATATTATCATATTCTTCGACGTCCTACTAATCCAGATTTTCCATAGTTCTTCCGATATATTTCGTATGCCAGCCATTTCAGTCACCGTCCCTAGTGTCTCATAACCTTTTTCATCCAGAGAGCGCTACCCTTTAACTTCGCAACTCATCCAAGAGAACAAGATTCCTGAATTCGACAATCTCTACCTTGACTTCAATAGCATTATTCATGCTTGTTCCCATCCAAATGACGAAGACGCTCACTTCCGACTCTCAGAAGAGCAAATTTTCACATCTATCTTCACCTATGTTGACCACCTTTTCGGAAAAATCAAACCGAAGAAGCTATTCTTCATGGCCGTCGATGGTGTAGCCCCTCGAGCAAAGATGAACCAGCAGAGGAGCAGGCGGTTTAGGACTGCCAAAGAGGCTCGAGAAGTCCGGGAGAAGGCGGAACGCAAAGGGGAGAAGCTCCCAGAAGAGAAAGCTTTTGATAGTAATTGCATTACTCCTGGTGAGTCACAACTCGTGTATCAATGCCATACCCTGACGAAGGATGTAGGGACCCCTTTTATGGCTCGTCTTTCTGAACAGTTACGCTACTTTGTCAACAAGAAGATCACAGAGGATTCAAATTGGCGCGACATTCAGGTCGTCTTATCTGGACACGAAGTACCCGGTGAGGGCGAACACAAAATCATGGAATACATCCGTCTGTCTCGTGCTCAACCAGACTACAACCCTAACGTCCGGCATTGCCTCTACGGACTCGATGCGGATCTTATTATGCTCGGCTTATTAAGTCACGATCCACACTTTTGTCTACTTCGAGAGGAAGTCAAGTTCGGTCCCAGCTCGAAGAAGAAGAATACCACTTTGGAATCTATGAACTTCTATCTTCTTCATCTCTCACTAATGCGCGAGTACCTTGACCTTGAATTCAAGGAAATTGAACCAACCCTGCCCTTTACCTACTCTCTTGAACGGGTCATCGACGACTTCATCCTACTCGCCGTTTTCGTGGGCAATGACTTCCTTCCAAACTTGCCTGACCTCCATATCCACGAGAATGGTCTTGAAAAGCTCTTTGATATTTATAAGAAGGTACTACCGAGTCTAGGTATGCCTCTTCGTCGTCTTTATAAGCGTTAACTCACCTTTTTTCCCCCCCCATAGACGGTTACGTCAATGAGAATGGTACTATTAACACCAAGAGACTGCAAGCCATCCTCGATGAGATGGCTGTATGGGAACAAGAGATATTTGAGAAGGAGTATGCGGACTTGAACTGGTATAAAGGCAAGCAGGCTAAAATAGTGAAGGAGATGGAACTGGCAAGAAAACGAAATCAGCTTGGTAATTCTCTACGATCAATGGATTGTTTGCTTTATCTGAAATATTGGCAGTTTTAACGGCACCTCAACGCGAAATTTTCGACGAAGTCAAGAATTTTGTCCTTGCAGCTCGAGTCAAGTCGTCTTCATCTGCGACTAAGCTCTCCATGAAAAATACTTTTGCCGCGCGAGAGCGCAAGTTTATCACGGACCTCGGAGAAGATTTGCACCTTTCGGTTCGATGGGATGAGTTTGACGAGGACGACGACAACCTTGTTACATGGGCTCTACCGGGATCAGAACAGGACCCTCCCCCTGCGGCTGACGAGGAAAGTGAGGATGAGGAAGCAAATTTCGCTGTTGATCGAGTCCTGCACAAATATGAGCGTGCACCAGTCTGGGACGAAAACGAGGATGGAGGGTTTGATGCAAGGCACGACCGAGCGGTGAAGGAGAAAATGGATGAATGGAAGCGGGGTTATTATCAGGTCACTCAATTCCTTGTTTGACTTATTCTTGCTTGAAACTGATGGGATTAAGTAGGGCAAATTGGAATTTTCCTATGATGACCCGAAGTCCATGGGCGACTTGGTGTACAGATATGTTGAAGGTCTACAATGGGTCATGTACTACTATTATAGTGGTGTGGCTGCATGGGGTTGGTTCTATGATTACCACTATGCGCCTAGAATCTCAGGTTTGACTCCTTTTTTTTTGAGGTTGGATTCGTTGCTCATGGAGAAACAGATCTAAAGGGAATCGAGCAAATGACCTTCACGTTCAATTTGGGACGACCTTTCAAACCATTTGAGCAGCTCATGGGTGTCATGCCTTCTGCGAGCAAAGATCTTCTCCCGCGGGCGTATCACGTTCGTCACTTTTCATTCTTCCATTGTACCTCATCTTATCTCTTCAATCTAGGATTTAATGTTGGAACCTACATCACCTATTATCGATTTCTACCCTCTGGAATTTGAACAAGACCTCAACGGCAAGAAAGCAGAATGGGAAGCTATCGTCAAGATTCCATTTATCCAAGAAGATCGGCTGTTACGTGCGATGGGATGCAAGTCTCTATATTGATCGTTTTCCGAGTTTCTGACTAATCATTTCTTTAGCTCGCGACTCTCAGCTGACTGCAGAGGAGAAGCGACGGAATTCGTACGGAAACACGATTCTCTTTACCTTCAATCCAGGCGAGCCGACGGTGTACCCGTCATCCCTCCCAGGTTTCTTCCCTCCACTCCAACGATGCACGTGCATTATGCAGACATTCAATCTTCCTACTCTCGATGGTCTTCATCTTGTTCCTGGTCTGTGCGACGGCGTTCTCCTCGGCAAAGAAGCGCTTGCCGGATTTCCATCCCTCAAGACCCTCCCACATAGTACTAATCTTGGACACCACGCTGTTAACGTACACGGCCAAGACTCACGAAACAAGTCTATGGTGGTCACAATTCAGAATCCTCATGATACAAAGAAGAGCTCCCAAATTGCGCAGGAGATGATCGACAAGCGAACCTTCACTGGGTGGCCTTTCCTCCAGGAAGGGCTGGTTGTCGCGGTATCAGATTCGATGTTCAAGTACGAACAAGTGAACATCGGAGGCGTGAAGAAGGTCGTAAGCAGTCCGCATAGTCCTCAAGGTTTGGGTCATTGGAAGAACAAGGCAGAGAGGATTGAAAGTGTGTATTCAAAGAAGTTCGGTGTCATTACCGGGATCATTGAGGTGTTGTTGCACGTACGACCTCTGAAAGGTACGTATTGTTTTTCTTGGATGTCACATTGCCTGATTAGTGGATTTCCAAGGCCTTAGACGACTCGATGACGGAGCTTTAGTGAAAGACTACGACCCTCAAACAGAATTGGAACATGCTGTTCAGATGACTATAGACGAAGTCGCTTCCGAGGATCCTCGTTTCATGGAAAAACCTGCACCGCCGTTGTCTGACGAGTTCCCAGAAGGGAGCAAGATATTCTTCCTTGGGGAGCATGCATATGGTGTTGCGGCCCAAGTGTCCGCCACGACCGAATCGACGTTGTCTGTCATTCTCGCAGTAAGTCCCACCTTATCCTCACGCTTTGACCCCATTGATTCCAATTTACCTGGCCTTACAGTTCTTTCCCTCCGAGAAGACAGAAAACGATCACTTTAAATCCCTAGTTCAGACCAGCCGGTCGATAAACTACTATCCTTCCTTCAAAGTTGCGGAACGCGTTGGTCTTTCTGGTCTAGCGCTCTCCAGGATCACTTCAAGCTTTATGGTCCTCACTTCGGACAATCAAAAACACAATCTCGGGCTTAGCATTAAGTTTGATGCAAAAAGCTTGAAGGTTATCAACTATTCGAAGAAAGACGAGAAGTTTTGGGAGTTTAGTGACAAAGCCATCGAGCTTCTCAAGGAGTATAAGTACAAATATCCTGAAGTTTTTCAGGCGCTCGAGCGGAGTGGTGATTGTCAGTTCTTGTTACCTGCTCATACACGTTGATATGTTGACACCATTTTACAGCTATGGCGAAAGCAGAGGACGTTCTTGGACCTGAACGACCTGACGAACGCGTCAAGGAAATCAAATCTTGGCTCAAATCTAAGGGTGTTCGCGACTTCGAGGCTGTCTCGCTGTTCTGTGATCAGCTCCCCAAGGTATGTTCTTACATATGTATTTTCACCTTTACTGACATTCTCCTAGGAAACTGTCACTAAAATCCAACAATATGCTGATGCTTGCACCGAGAACAAATCGAGTGGAACCATCAAGAAGGCTATAGTCAAAGGCATCCCTCGGCAGGCTGTTTTGAAACCGGCCCATGCTGTTTATCGCCTGCAGACACAACGTTTCGGACTGGGCGATCGAGTGACGATGGTGCAGGATTCTGGCGGGGTCCCTTTGTCAGTCAAAGGGGTTGTGATTGGCTTGAATCACAAGAATATGGACGTTCTCTGGGATGTACCCTTCATGTCTGGGTCCACGCTTGGCGATAGGTATGTTGTCTCTCCCTTTATTCTCGTTTAGCCGTTGCTGAGCCTATGAATATTAGGTGTGCACAGTATCGAGGATCAACCGTTGACTTTACGTCATGTCTGAACTTGACTGAGCCTCAATTTATTGCATCAACGAATCCCAAGGCTCCACCGCCCCCGCCGAACAACCGGCCTGTGTTCAAACCCCAGTTCGGCCCTAGACCAGCTATTCAACCGACACCTGGACAACAGGCTGCGTCTGGCTTCAGGGCGGGACCAGCACCAAAGTAATTGAATCATCTTATAACATCGCCAGGTATTGACCTCTCTTTTTTTCCGCTAGTCACCAGCCTGCTGTACAAATTATCCCAAACCCACGAAGGGGAGCAACGTCGTATCGAGGTGGACATGTCAATGGAGGAGGGCGTAACTACATCAACACTGGCACGCAAGAAAGGCAAGAAAGGGATGACAACGACAATGGACCACCACCTGCTAGAGGAGGATCTCGTGGCGGGTATCCCTTCCGCGGTCGAGGGTACACTCTAGGTGGTTCCGATCGTGGCGGACCACCTCGAGGACGTGGATTTCAAAGGGGAAGGGGCAGAGGCTTTGCTCCTCCTGTACCGTCATGAAATCAAACGATATGTTGGATCTTGAATTGAAGATGTGATGCCGCTTTTGGGTCATTTTTGTATCATAGCAGTATTTGTGTTTCCTTTCCTGGTAGGACTGATTTTAAGCATTACGACCCTAGGATGTAGATTATAATCTAGCCTATGTAACAAACGAATAAAAAGAGCAAATGCTCAATCGTGTCATTAGCACATCATGATTCCGAGCGAGGCACTCGTTTCAAAAAGTTCCCTACGACATCCCAATAGCCTTCCTGCATGAATGTATTGGCTGAGATGTGAGTTAGCTACAATTATAGAGTCTGAGGATCCTGAAGAACACACCATGGAAGCCTTCCGGGAACGAATGAAAAACATCATTAGGAGCGGAAGTAGAAGCCTCTACTGTCGTTTCGGTACTTGAACTCGCAAGAGAGAGACTACTGGGCAAGCGCTTGAGCCATACCCACGACGATGAATTGCTGGTCCCCCGCTTGGATGCAATATCACGAAGGCCGTCCATGTGCTTATGCGGAACAACCTCATCCCGCTTTCCTGAGAGCATTAAGATCGGCAAAGAAGGAGGTATCTTCGATATCGTTCGAGCGCTGTTCCATTTTTGATGGCACAGAAAACTAAACGTTCCAATGTAGGGCCTGCCGGGATCGTCAACGAACCTGGAACAAGGATGAAATATTCATGAAACACACCAGTCCTTTACAACATCAGGAAGGCTCAAAAACGTGTTCTCGACGATGAGGGCCGCAACCTAGACCAAGATGACAATATGGGATTTTACTAAATAATTGTAACACACCTTATCAGAATTGCGAGCAGTGAGATTAATGGCGACAGCACCACCCAGGGACAATCCATAGACGACCTACTAGCGTTTATCAAACCGCATCTACTTATAACTGGGAATTGACCTACAACAGGGATAGTGCTCAACCGAGGATGTTTCTTTAGGTAGTCCAAAGCAGCTTGTGCGTCCTGGCGTAGTCCTGCAAATGATTCACATTGTATCATGAGCTACGGAAAGTGAAAGAGATGCCAAATAATTACCTCCTTCCGTTGGCGTTCCTGTTGATTTCCCATATCTAGACAGCCAATCAACAAAACCTCAATAAGTGTAGGAGAACGAACCCGCGATACGAAAGGGTTAATACATTGCATTTTCTCAAGAAATATTCGCGTGCAGGTATTAAAAGATCTCCTGAAAGAGACAAAAATGAGATGTGTCGGTTTGGACGGAAAGAGATTTCCCCACCATGATTCATTCCTAGTGACCATGATGGGTTAAAATAGACCACACAAAATACATATGAAAGCCAAGGGCTAACCATTTCCGTGACAAATAATAACGGTGGCGCGCGATTGTGAGACCTGTTTCTGTTCAGAGTTGGACTTTATCGAGAGAATTTGGATTGAACCTTGGGTTGTTCTATGAGATAGCAACTCAAATTTACACCGTCACTGGTTGGGATTGTGACTTCTTCACCAGGCAGAGCATAGTCGCGAGGGTGGTCTATTTCTTTCTTCTCTTCTGGTGGTAAGAACGACGATGGGTAAACAAGCATGTATTGACCATGTCGAAGAAGCTATCAAAACTTTGAAAACGGGTGGTTTAGAAATATCAAAGGAGCACAGACATGTCCAAGAAATTCAGTGAGAGTAGTGGCCATGTCTGATGTGCTGGACAACGCCAAAGGCCAGCAAGGCGTGCGGCTGTCGTGGCTGTTGAGGGCAAGTTGCCATCAAATCCCTGAGTCTGACTATGACATGTTGAGCGCTTGTGCGGAATCACCTTGTCTCAAACCGGAGACGTGCTTTTTCGTTTCTTGGTACGCCAGTACATCTTCAATGCAGCCAAAAGTTCCGTTGGGGCGTGTCCTTGTCATCAATCTCTACGCCCCCCTGGGGATCTCTTAATATCGCAGCGCGTCCTTCCCTCACCAACCCCCCAAACTTCCTCATCCAAGGACAAACTTTCGGCGAACGTATGACATTCGTCTTGCTACCTTGCCACAGACACATGATAGTTCAGACAGGTATATTCTCGCAAGTTTGATCTGGCACCGAGGCTCACTATTCAGATTCGACAATAGGTAAAGTCGCTGAATGAAGTCAACCGCCGCTCCATATATGAACGTTTTGAAGGCTCATTTGGTTTCGTAAGGAGAATTATAGGCCTCGGTCATGCTTTCGGGGAAGGAGCAGCATTATTGACAGCTCGGGCTGGGAAAGATACGCCAAATAGGAACGCGATGTATAAAAGACAACAGCTTGCTCTCGACATCCATCAACTCAGTCAGTTCTCGCAAGTTAGCCAAGCATTTACGGTCCGATTTTCAGGACGCCTTTCCGTTTGCCGAGTACGAGACTTCCTCTTGAGGACTCTAACTCTGGCCATTCGCGTTGTCACACGTGGCAACTTCGTGTGACCACACGCGACGTGCCAGCAAACTTTAGGTGCGAGTCGCTCTGCAAGCCCAAACCTCGAGCAACGAAAATCAAGTTACATTTGAACTGAAAATTGCCCAAAATGTCATCACCTCTTCTTTTTGGTCTAGGAGGAATCCTCTTCCACCTGGTCATCTTCAATTTCGACATTGATTCCCATATCGTTCCTCTGATTTCAGCACTTTTGACTGCTTGGATTTCATATACACTTAGCCTTCTAACTGTTTCTGGTTGGCTCTTTACAGATGCTATTATTCATAGCATTCTGGTCGCCGTCTCCTTCAACGCTGGACTCTGGACCAGCATTACCCTCTACCGTCTCTTTTTCCATCGAACAAGGGCGTTTCCAGGCCCATGGAAAGCCAAACTAAGTCGATTCTATGCCGTCCAAATTCATCGGGATGGCTTGCAAATGCACTTAAAAATGAAGGAATTACACCATCAATATGGCGATTTTGTTAGAATTGGTTCTTGCAGTCATCCTTCACGCATATCGATGCTCAATCCCTTTTATAGGACCTCGCGAGGTTTCTATCAATAAATCTTCAGCGATTTCAATCATTCACGGTAAACATCCCATGACAAATGCTGGCCGTCTGGTCTCCCTCATACTCCGACAGGCCCTACTTCAAAGTGTACGAAATCAGCTTGGTACTCAAAATCACGTGGAAAACCTGGAGAAACATCTCTTCTCAATACTTTAGAACCGGCAGAACACCGACGGAGAAAACGTGCTTGGGACAGAGCTTTGAGTCTTCAAGGTAACTGAAAAGTCTTCCGAAGACCTTTTATTTCAATCTCAACACCCTATTAGCAATCTCGACATATGAGCCTCGCACCGCGGCCAAGACCAATAGTTTTATTACTGAGCTTCGAAAGCGTTCCAAGTCGTCGGAGCCCATTGATATGACAGCATGGACCTCTTTCCTTGCTTTGGACATCATGGGTACTAAATTCCTTAATCTCTTACATCCATTGACCTTGCCCCTTAGGTGCTGTAGGACTGGGTCAAGATTTCCAGTCCGTTGAGAAGGGTGAAGCCCATCCTGTCGGTAAATTTATTAGCAAGACCGGACCCAACATTACAGTATTTGGAGCTATTCCCTGGTCTATACGGTTATTGGCCATGCTTCCAGGCAAAGCTTCAGCTGGGTATCTTGCCCTCTTTGGCTTTGCGAGCGGACAAGTCAAAGAAAAGCAGCGTGTAAGATGTTTTGACTCTTACATATAGAATCAGGTGTTAATCAAGCTCTACGCAGAGTCTCGATGCCACTTCTAAGCCTCAGGATGTCCTTTCTTGGCTGGTAAAAGCGCGTTTCGAGATGGACAAGTCAGCAGCTTCAGAAAAGGCGCTGCATGAAGATTCTCGACTTCTTATTCTTGCCGGAAGGTTCGCAAACTCTAATACGAAGTATAATACGATTTACTCATTCTTTGCCGTTTTCAGTGATACCACCAGTTCAGTCTTAGCGAATCTGGTCTACTACCTCACGGCCAACCCTCACGTTCTTCGTAACCTTCAACAGGAACTCGATTCAGTTTTCCCTCAAAGTGAATCCTCCTGGAATTATGACTCCATCAAACGAATTCGTTTATTAGATTGGATCATACATGAGACTCTGCGTCTCGCACCCTCTGTTCCAAGTCACCTTTATCGCGAGACGCCAAAGGAGGGCATCACCGTCGATGGAGTCTACATTCCCGGCGACACGGTTGTTAGCACACCACTCTATCTAATTCATCGGGACCCTCGGTATTGGGAGGACGCAGAAAAGTTTAAGCCTGAGAGGTGGGAAGGAATCAGCCAAGGACCTGAAAGTTCCAAAGAAGGGTATGCGCCTTTCTTGAGAGGTTGGTGTCTTTATCCTATGAAAATGTTGCCGTTGATATAAAGTTTGATAGGATTATACTCTTGTCCGGGCAAGCACCTGGCATGGTTGGAGCTGAAGATGGCTATTTCACAGCTGGCCCTTAACTTCGACTTTGAATTCGCAAGTGATGAGGCTGCGGATTATTTTGCACGGAACCAGAAGGACGCATTTGCACTTCTTGTGCCTTCACTGATGATGCGTCTGAAAGAGAGAACATCAAGGGGGCATTAGGTCTTTCGCTATGTTGGAGAACCTTAGAACGGGACATATCACTATATTTCTCTAAGATATTTATTTATCTAAGAACAAACGAGGAGGTCCAAGAGAGTTATGTGAACTACTTAAACCGGGTTGAAATTGAGACCCAATTTCAAAACATACAGGCCAGGAACCCTCAGCCAAATTCATTCAGCTTCATTTGTTACTGCGGCTCTAGTTCCAATGTCAACTCTTTGTTTGTCACGCCTACTTGTTTTACGAGATTCCTTCTCTCGGACTGCGAGCGGCTGCGCACTGATGCCTACCACTTCTTGAGAATGGCGTTCATAAACTCCGCATGAAACTTTGAATCTCCACGCAACCATGACTACCTCGGACACTTGGGAGCTCGAAAAATTTCTTGAGCTACCAGATGGCCGCACACTTGCTTACGAAGCTAACGGGAATGCGAAAAGCAAGAGCGTAATTCTCTATCTCCATGGAACTATGACTGTAGGGGACGCAAGCAACCCTCCTGCAAACGGTATTCAGAAAGATATGCACTTCGTTGCTCCAACACTTCCAGGATGGGGCCAAACATCTCCCCGTCCCCCTGGAGTACCCTTCCATGCCGTTGTACGACGCGACACAACCGCTTTACTCAATCATCTCCATCCAACCATGGCTACGGATCCTGAATACAAGCTCTATGTTGCCGGAGGGTCTTACGGGTCAGTTCCTGCCCAGATCGTTTATGGTTCTTCCCTCGAAGACTTCCCTATGCGCAATCGCATCGTTGGGGTCCTCATCATGGGCGGGTTTTGTCCTTTTTACAAAATGCCAGATTGGGGGAACCACATGACCACAGCCAACTACTTGAGCATGGGTCCATTCGCCTACAATTCTCCATTCAAGGTTGTTCCAAGAATGATGGCTTGGGGTATTGGGATGCAGGTATCGACGCCGGAGAAAGCGACTGCTTTCCTCAAGGGATTCCTGTTCGACAAAATGCCTCAGGAGGAGAGGGATTTTATTGTCAAACGCCGTGGTAAATCGATCGAGGAGTTGACTGAGAATATGGGGAGGAACACATACCGGAGCATGAAGAAAACTATCGCAGGGTACGAGTACCAAACACTTTTTTTCTCTCTTTCTTCGTCACTTACATCCCGTTAAGATTTGTCGACATGGCTACCGCTGCAAGTGCAGACTGGGGACTCCGTGACGAGATATTCAAGTCCCCTGATGACCCAACGTCTCATTTCTCTGGATTTCCGCGCGTGGTCGTCGCTTCTTCCAAAGACGACACCATGGCTCCCTTTGCATTCGCAGAATGGAATGTCGCGAACTACAAGAACGGAGAGCTTCTATCGATTAGTGGCGTTGGTCATGGTGGGGCCGTAGCGTATGTTAACGAAATATGGGATAAATTTTTAGGGACCGAGTGAATGGCCAACAATCCTGTGAGCTGGTCCGATGATTTGGTGGCAACTTGCAAAGCTAACGCGGAACATAGACCCGAAGCTATTCAGTTTTCTCTCTTTATTTGGGAAGGGCGGGGATTTCTTATCATGGAGAGTATACCAGAATGCACCTTCTTCACTAGAAGCAATTCCGAAATAGCCCTTGCTGGATGACAATATGGGTGCAACTAGTACAAGATCATGAGTCCAACTCAGGGACAGAAGTCCTATTGCCTCTCCACTGACAGTGACACCTCACTAAGCATCCTCGATACGGTGGCCGCTTAGAGTCTAACCGTTCAAATCTTATCGGCACAACACTTTATGAGACTTTGTTTCATTGTGTGATGAGCGCTTCCTTCCATTAGCAATATCCATCTCTCTTTCTAATACATCTACGAAGTGGTCCTTGTGAGATACCAAAACTCAAAGTTATTATTCGAAAATGGTTGTCATGTTGCAATCCAGAATGAATTCTGGATGAGTCAGTGAATGGTCAACAAACCGGTGACCTTCTACGGTGATTCGGCGGCGACGATACAAGCCCTGATACAGAACTTAGTTCCCGAGCTCTCGAGACTTCGTTCTTTGCTTCGTTCTAACCACATGGCTGTGAACGTGGATGAACAATTTTTGCTTGAAAGCCTGATGCAGGTCTCGAAATCTCACTTCTGCTTTCCCAGATGCTCCGTGATTGGGTAGGTTGTACGCCAAATGGACATATATGTCCAATTCATTCAAGGTTGGTGGTGCTATGAGAAAAGGTACATGATGAGTACAGTAGAATTAGAAGCACGCTCCTATGTTCTGGTCTGCAAGCTGAGTTGAGACCTCCAAGTGCTCTGATGCTAATGGCCCAAACAAGGTCAGAGTTGGACACATAGATCCATATACACCGCTTCGCCTTGATTGTACTTGATTGGATAGTCGCGACCTTGACAGTCGGGCTTCTCCCCAGGCAACGGTAATCAGGTTTTTTTGCCACCTCTATCTTGGCCAGTGTAGCAACAACTAGCATAGACGCTCGTGACTGAAGACTAATTTTCCCAGTCGGGGCTGGACAAAGCCCGATGACATTTCCTCATGAATAGTGAACTGCTTATGCCCTTATTTATATGTTCGAGAAAGTTAGAAGAGGAAGTCATGAGTTACTAGCTGCGGTAGTGTTTGATCGAAGTTAACTCCCTTGAAACGAGGAAGAGCGAGGCAGGTATCCTGCTCGAGGGATCTACCTTGGCGTTGGAACGCCGTCTTCCAAGTTTAGTGTTCAACGCAGTTTGAGGTGAGAAGCCGAGGGGCGACGACCGGCAGGGTGCGAACTTAAACAGCATCCAAATATGATGGGTGGATGGATCCACCTTGCCTTTCACTTCCATCTTCACGAAATGCCTCAGAAGCGAAGCCACAACAAGTCGAGGAGAGGATGTCTAGTTTGTCGCAAAAGAAGGGTCAAGGTTTGTTTTCTTGGGCCTTTGAAGGTTGATTCAAATTCTAATTAACCCACTCTAGTGCGACGAGGTACTTACAATCAACTTCAGTCACACCCTAATGTTTCTCACACCTCGTCCTTAGGCTCACCCCACCTGCGCGAACTGTGATCGTCGAGGTGACCAGTGTTTATGGCCAGAGCAAAAACAGGTTACCACAGCTCCCTATCCCTCTCCACCACTTTCCCCAACTCACAAGTCACTTGCCGCTCATACTCCTCCCCCTTATTCCGCTGTGTTTGCGGACATCACAAACACTATGCTCATGCACCATTACACGACGGTCACCTGTCTGTATGGCATTAGCAATAAAGAGATTATAGCTCTCCGCCAAATACAAACCCCTAAGCTGGCTTTTAGGTACAATCCCTCCCAGCTTATTTTCCCTTCAAGCTATACATCTTCTCATAGGTACCCTTTTATGCTCTCCGTCCTCATTTCCCATGCGGCTCTGGATCTCTCTCTTCGCCACGACCCAGTCCATAATCCTCCAGAGCATGACTACCTTGCTATTTCCCGGGCACATATGCGAACGGCCTGGGACAAGAATCTAGCACCACAGACCGTGGCCACTGTCGGTGATAGCATGGCATTCGTAGTACGATTTGTCATGTCGTCCTTGCATGGTCTGCTAGCCCCTGGAGTCCTACTTCCAGGCTGGAAACCAAAACTATTGGCCTGGATACCCCACTGTCGTCGAATGTTTCAAGATCTCATGGCTAGTATACCTGCACTGCAAGCAAAGGTTCCACTATCTAATGTCTTGCACGCGATGAGGATTCCTCTTAGCGAAACGACAATCCCTCCACATGTCACCCTTCATCCTAGTATTATGTCAATTCATCTTCCCTGGGGTGGTGCCCCGGATCCGGAAGAACTGCAAGATGAAAATGTTGCCTCGTTATACCTTGAAGCAGTCTCCAAGCTTCAGGTTGCTTACGCAATTTCCACTCGTAATGGCCATGAGTTTCCCGGACTGCTGGCATGGGCAGTTCTCGTCGATGCCGACTTTATTCATCTCATGATGGAGAAACGGCCCCGGGCTCTAGCTATCCTTGTATGTGTCTTCTGGGTTTCTCATACCTCTTTTTTTTCTTATACATTATAGGCTCACGCCCATGTCCTTGCGGTTCAAGTCTCCCAATTTTGCCTGACGAACTGTGAATTAGGCGCTGACATGGAACGCATTTATGCATGCTTGGATGATAATTGGAAGTCGTGGCTTTCAACAACTCTAGCCGAAAACCCAATCCAACTGCGCCCAATCACCTCTTCAAAACCGTCACCCCGTTCGTCAAGACCCAGCTCTAGCCAGGCAATATCTCGCCATTCTGGATATTCTTCTCCAATCCAATCACTCGTCGCGTATCCTCATCTTCCCTCTGAGCAAGGCGATGATTCTCGTAGCTCTCGCTCGTCACCTCCACATTTGAGTTCATATTCTCAAAATCCCTCTCCCGCCGACGCCTCTTCATCAAATCATATTATCAGCCCTTCAATTGAGCAGTCGTCTCAAGCTCATACACCCTCACAGCCGTATCCTGGTTCGATTGTCTCTGAGAGTGTGCTATTAGTGTCTCCACAAGACTACTCAGCGCAACTCCAGTACCAGCAGAGCTACAGTCAAGTCCCTCAGTCTTGGCCGCCACAAGGATACCAACCATAGGATCACCTGGATACTATATTCTCAAAATTCCTGCCGATGCAAAGCATTGCTTTCGTCTGCTCGTTCTCATCCCTCATGATGTTTTTACAACATCTTTCGCAACCCAGTCCCTGGGCTGTTCTGCTTCCTGGACAGTGCGTCCCATGAAGTTTCGAATCACGGACAACGGATTATTATTTCAGCGTAATATAAGCTGGCTCTATATCCTTTTGTAATTGTATGCATCTACTGTAGAGACTTGGCTTGTTCCCTTTGTTCGATTTCTAGGGCTGTCCTCCACTTTCTTCCGTGTACCATTACTATCAGTAGCATTATTGTGCTGACGACGAGAAGGCCCGCCCAGATTGTGTATAACCAGCCTTTGTGTAAAAATAATGAATTTGATTTCTCGGGCGTACAAATGGGAATGCGTACCGTCACCAAGAGCGTCTTGGAGGGGTACGGCAATTTCAATTGCGACGAATGCTCCTGCACCACGAAACATGCTGTTACAAGCAGTTGCAGTTCCAGAGCGACCAACATTTGAGTCTACGATGTAGGCAAGTGTACTAGAGTACATCCATCTTTCAAAAGGTAAGTCAAATGTTTGTTTATTTTCCGTTGACTGAGGTAAAACTCACACAACACCAAAACCACTCAGAAAGAGCATCACACACTGTGCTGCAACATGGACATGTTGCTCACTCACCCATCCATAGCTACAAGCGGAGAAAGGAACAAGGAGACCACCTGCGGTGATAGGAGATCTAAGCCTCAGAGCGGCGAATAAACAAGAAGATGGAGTCACCGAGGTAAATGCTCCGCAGGCGCATTTCTGGGTAGCGTTTTCCATCGTTGGCGGCCGTCAACCTTGCAAGTTGAATATCGGACCATCTGCCGCCTGCAAGGCTCCCCACAACACATCCAAAACCAAAAGGCAGCAGCATGAGGCCAATTTTAAGAGGGTTGTACCCATATGCGGTTCCAAGAGTCCTCGATGCAGTATAAACAATGATGAAGGTGAAAGCGAACATGATACCTGTCCAAGCAATATATAAGTTAGCTTGTATAAGGACTGTAAGTTTATCAGTCTAACATACCCGAAGCAATGAGAGTGAGCAGGTTGTGCCAACGCTTCAGCACACCCCACATAGGCGTAAATGGATTTACATCTGAGAATGAAAGTTTGATCTCGTTTAGAGCGATAGACGCAGCTTCCAGGTCTCGTTCGCGATTCGCCGGTTCTTCCGCAGTGGCGCTCCGGACGTCCAGACCTAAACTACGTCTCTCTTTCTCCCGTTTTGTCTCCCTCTCCTTCATTCGTTCCTTGAGAATCTTCTGGTAAGTCAAACTACGTTCCTTTCTAAAGGTCTCTTTGAAGAGGAAAACAAATGAAAGGACCGAGAGTCCAGATATTATGACGAGCAGCCAGAACGGGGCTCTCCAATTAAAACCAGTTGTAAGACCACCTCCGAGAATCGGAGCAAGTGCCGGACCGAGAAGTGGAGCAATATAGTAGAGGCCCATCTATTCAAGTTTTTAGGCGTGAACGTTTGACAGGATACTAGGGGGCTAACTTTCGTTCCTCGTTCATCTGCAACAGAATCAGTGGATACAGAAAATATTCTGTATGCGGAAACTAACGAGGATCATAACAATCGCTCAACGTCGCAGCGCCAATAGCCATGACTGAGCTACTTCCTGCGGCTTGAATGGCACTACAGAAAGAATACTGTAAGTTCCAATTGAAGATCATTCTAGACTTAAAGAAGGCACCGAAAAGCAATGAGGAGTTCTAGAGATAGGCGTAAGTATGATGGACCTCAATGCGTAAAGTACTTACCAATGGTCCTGCTTGTAGCAACAACAACAGACGATGCACAAAAAATGGTCAAGGACACAATATACACAATCTAAAAAAATAGGGACAAGCCATGTTTGATATTACATGACTCAATTTGACTCGTGCGACATACCTTTCGTCCAAAGATTTCGCTTACCGCTGTCCAAAACAACGGTGCCACACCTTGTACAAGAATGAACAGGGAAAATTGTCCATGATATTTGTGCAGATGAAGCATTCAAAGCATTCTCGATTTCTTCAATGGCTGGGTTCTGAATATTTCCAGCGAGTCCAGCGATCAAACCCCCTCCAGCCACAATAGCCAAGGTCAGATACTGAAGTTGAAAGCGTCAACATCGAATAGTAGAAATCACTGGAAATCTGGGAACCTTTCGAGATTCAGACCATAAACGTGGATCATCCTTGACCTGAGAACATGTTAGACAGCGAACTTGGGGGTTAGAGGAGTTGTGAATTCACCGCTACATGCTCAATGTCGAGAGTTGGAGGAGGCTCAGTGGATGCAAGCACTTCTGCTGCCTTGGATGAGGACATGGGGGCAGGTAAAAAAGGTGTGGACCGCACCATAGATGACCCGAGCAAATATTCAGCATTTGCAGCGAGGCAAGTGATACTTTATTTGTCCCGAAGATCTCCGACGTTCTGAGACGTAAAGTGCGACAGAGGCACAGGGGGGACCGTGAGTGTACGGGGACGCGGTCTCATGAGGTATTTGAATGAGGTAATAGCATAGAATAAAAACCAACGTGGTGGTGGTAAGGTGAGAGAACAAGGAAGGATAGTGTTGGTGATTGGCGAGAGTCAAAGGGCCGATCTCCTGATTTCAACCGATCAAGAAACTATTCCTGGACACCACTTTACCACAGGGAGGGGTCAATTCTCGACCACGATGAACAAGTACAAACCCTTGATGCTTTTCCGCCTTCCATTTGCCCAGAAGCTCCCATGTTCTCCGGTATCCACGAAATGTCGACCCTCTTGCATCGTCACTATGACCTAACCCATATATTCAAACTTCCTTTTTCAACTT